>MU155505.1:0-16841 GCA_015484465.1 Pholiota conissans
AGCATATTGTATCTGGCTCGTATGACAAGACTGTGCGGGTATGGAATGCTTCAACAGGTGTGGAGCTGAAGAAACTGGAGGGCCACAGTCATTCAGTCTGGTCAGTTGGACATGCATTTTCCAGCTCTGGTGACCAAGCAGTGCACATGTCAGCTTCACCTCCACAGCACCCATTCAATTGCTATCTCCGACAGAAGGTAGATCAGCACCACACTGGTTGGTTGCTTTCCCCGAAGGATGCAGAATGTTATCTCATGTTTGTGCCACTTTCTGCCAACTTGCCTGACCCTGCCAATATCCTTACGATACCACAATCTGCTGCTGCATCTATTGATTTTACTTTATCTACCCTTGGTCGTGAATGGACAAAATGTTACTCCCCCAAATAGCTTACACAATGTATTTTTCTCATTATATCTAGCTCTGAACAACTATCTCCATTTTTGATATATTGAACATTGATTTCTATACTTGTGTTCTATCCTTAACTTCCACTAATATATAATATTGTTGTCTTCTATTATAACTCATTCTGTGTTGATGTTGTGTAAAGTCATATCTGGTGTTTTTGTCAGGTTGTATAATCATAGCCTCTAGTTGTAATCAGAATAAATGAACTTCACATTTCATAAGATAATCTGATTCAAGTCCATGTTACTAGCAAGAAGATGTGGACCAAGTGAACAATACAAATGGGAAGGGTACACATTGTCATACACTGGGAAGGACAGCAAGCACCGTGCAGAACATCACATATTTTTATAAAGTATAAACTACACCGTGCCACAGCTCAGGTCACCCAAACTGCTTGGCTTGCTTATATAGCTCTGGCTGCAAAACCTTCAGTCAGCGTGGCAAGAAAGGAGATGGTGATGTGCAAGTAAAGCGTCAGAGGAAGGCTTGAAAGGGAAAGGAATGTATATATCAGTGTGATGATTTATTGGGTGAATGTTGCCTCTCACCTGTGGAATTCCTACACAATAGTGTTGCATCTGCGTGTTGCGCTGGCTCTCCTGTTTGAGAAAATAATAAGATCAGGAAACAGAGATGCGCCTTTCAAGTCGGCCAATTACTTTAATTTCATGGTGTTGAAGGTAGATGGACTAGGGTGTGGGGGATAGACACAAGCAAAATTGTGGAAGCAAGAAGCCGGAGATATACATAGTAGGTAGATACGCAAATTGAAATATTTGCGTACCAATATGGTCAATAAAGTAGTTGGAACAGGAGAAACGCGCAGCCCGTGAATACAGAAGGCAGCGCGGAAGCAAGATAAAAGCGCACACGGCAGTTGCGAGAGAGAAGAGCGAGAGAGATGAAGAAGTAAGCATGACGAATAATTTATAGCATGTAAAGGCAAATGGCGAGCCCAGGCGTGAGCTCGAGCCATTTGCGAAGAAAGACTTGCTTCGATTGTTTTTTCCAATTCCTCTACAAAACCCCTCATTTTCTGGAGGATGGCACCCGAAGGAGGACCGGACTAAGCCAGGACAGGAGCGAGTGATGCCCCATAGACACGCACCCCGCACCCACTTTCCGCTTGAAGGATTATCGAGCATCCATCTCCAGGCTTGTCACTGTTGGAACTGGTGGTAAACTTGGAGACGATAGAGGTCTCTGAGTCTTGAGAGCGGTTAGCGGTGGCGCGTGGGTTCATTGATGGAAATGGTGCGAGTCCAACGTGCAGCGGATATATATGCCGGAAGAGGTCTAGGCGGGTGCTGTCCGAAGTGCGGATGGCTGGATGGTCGATTAATTAAATCATGCCCCGGTCAACAGTGATGCATGACAGCTGAGAGACCGACGAGAGGCGCGGAGATCAAAGGTCAGGTTGGAGGAGGCGTGGAGGGTGTGGGTTTGGGCGTAATGAGTGCAGTCGTAAAGTGCGAGAGGGAGAAAATCGACAGGGAGCCGACCTGGAATTGACCTTTCTTGAATGCTGCGACGAAGTGGTTGTTGCATGTGGAGCTGCTGGAGGAAGCGATCGAGACATCCTATACACAGGAAAAGTCGGCAAGATCACTATGGACATAAGGAACTCGCAGGACAGAAAAATTAGCTGCGAAAAAAGTTCTCGTTTTAGAGGATAGTATGATAAATGAGAGAAATACTTGCTCACATCCTGCCCATGTTCGTGCCCAGCATATTCCCTCCAGCGCGATCCCAGAGGTGAAAAGCGTAATTGATGGAAGCTTTCTTATGGAGAGCAGTCGATTCTCAGAGTAGATCGTCAACGAGAGCGAACACTGTCGTCTGGGATCTGGAGCTTCGGCGTCCCGGGCCGCTCAGCACTCCATTGTTGGGAAAACAGCGGTTGACCATCCTCTTACCACTACCATCAAGCTACATATGTCGACGTAAAGAGGCCGCGTAGAGAACGTACGAGTCCATTCCTGGAACAGATAACAACTAGAAGAAATGTCGTTTCCGGTATGTTCACGCAGTCCTTATGCCAAGGCCCATGATGCTAACGTCCACACAGATAACGACGTACATTTACAGTCGTTGAAAAATATTAGTTGCGACTACACTGTGAGGTTTCGATCTTAATTTTACGCGGGATATACCTGCTGACGTTACGACAGGGCGACCTTCTTTTATCGTACTGGATGAAAGCGCCGCGGGCTTTTGCAATTTAGCTCCTACCTTAAGCTGCCTCAATATTTTGCATCTGCCTAAAATTTTGATTTACTTAAAAGATTACTGTGGAGGAGACGCCCGCCGACAGTGAAGGGGATTTTAGAGAGGTTGGGGGTTGATATATTGTGGGTTCGTATTCGTTATCACACATTTGTGCGTCTACCCCTCTTTTCTCTCGTTTAACACCAGCTAATGCGTCAACTTCATATGTAGACATGTTGTAAACCAGCAGCGATACAATTTTACACTCTGAATCAAGAAAATAACATCATTTTACCGCTAATCGGTGTTGTGATGGTTGTCGCACTCTGAGGCCTATCAAATCTAACATAGAAGCGCAGAAGGCCACAATACCGTCTTCCAGGAGGAACATGAAGGCTTTTCTGGGTACCAGCTGCTCGAGATGAAGATTGGCCGCGACATATCTGAGCATTTGGACGAGTGAATTTTCGTTTGCCTTAATGGCCAAGTTTTCTGAGGTGAGGAAGACTCTTCATCTAAAATCTTGCTCATGCAATATGATTATACAGACTCGAAGAACGCGCATCAAGCCGTGTCAAATACACACCTCGATTACCCAATTATTTCAATGCTGGTAGATATGTATACGCCTCGGGAGTCGGAAGTGTCTAACGAGTGTGGAAATCACCTACAACACGGCCTGTTTTATGTGAGTTCCAACTTTTTTGTCTCTTCTCATTTAGTAGAAATGAAAATCCTATTTGATAGACGGTTTCTATCATTGCACATCAACAGGAATACTATACAACATGCTCTTGTCAAGGCCAACACGACATTTTTCAGCTGGATGATGGAACTTCGAACAACGACCCGTTGCACTTGCAAATCGTCGATGCTATTCGGCTAGCCGTGATGGGACTTCAAGAGCTCAGATTTTACGCCTTCTTTGATATTTTTTATGCTTGGCGGGTGCTGAAAGAAGTTCAACATAATGACGAAGAATACTTCGAGGCGCTGAGCCCCAGTCGTGCATTTGCAGGTGATCGTTGCGCTGACCTATCATCGACCCAAAGGAATCGAACCTCAAACGAGAAAATTCAGCATCTGAGAGATGCATCTATCCTTTGGATTTCAACGCTCGATTTGACTTGGGTCGATGGCGTCGAGGAAGAAGATCATGTAGAAGGTTGCGAACCTGTAACGAGGGAGACAAAATCGTAACGAACGTATCTATACCTACTACTTGAGAAAGGTGCGTTCATAACAACATCATATCCAAGCTTCATCATAAACGATGTCCTCTAGACTACCTAGTGCCCTCGCAATTATCGGTCGAGAGACCAATGACCATGTATCCATCTGCGTCAAAAAAGAAGACTCCACCACCAGATTTCACATGGAGATGCATACCTCCGAATGAGTTCTCGTGACGTCCTTTCTCGATGTACAACAACCCAAGACCGCTGCTTCTCTTCCTACGGCGGCCTGCCTATCGCGTATGGCGACATGTTCTACTCATTGGCGCAAACCCAAGCAAGCGAGTGATGCCTTGGGTTCGTATATAACTCTGGCCTTCTTTTTCATGCCGTTTAGAGGGATATCGTACCCCGAGCTTAGTGTTGCTCCAAGCACCGTTGAATAAGAAACAGGAGAGGATGTTCGTATACATCGATATGTGGTACGAGCCGTTGTGGAGACGTTGCTGAATATCGTTGCGAAGGCTGCGGACGGGCGACAGGTGCATGTTGTCCACTTTTTTACATAAGGATGTCGATTGCTGAATCCTTAATATCTTTCCAGCCTACACACATGGACATCGACCCTTTTCCTCTCTTTCATGCCTACAGCTCTACGTCGTCAAAGATTAGGACACCATCCTCGACGATCTCGAGTCAGGCATTTCCACCGTTGACGCCAGGTGCTTTATAGGAACCTCGCCGGCTTGAAACAAATCGTTCTTGATGCGCCGGACTTTCCAGAGTTCTCGCAGGCGATTGAACGGAGCGTTTGCGACGAGGATTTAATTGGATAAGAGGTGTTGAAGAAGTAGGCAGCGAAACGTAGGGTCAGATTGACTAGAATTTATTTTAGGATTACTGTTGGAATGAATCTGGTTTGTCTCTTCGTTTCTCTTTTTTACAACGGAGTTTTCATGTTGGCATTAGGTAAACTTTCTGGTTATGCATTGTTTCTTTGATGTTTGGCATTCAGGACATCAAAGTCCAATCTATGACGACGGGGACTCCTTTGCGGTTTATCAAGGTATGTCTTTCCTTTCCCTGTCATCTCAACCACTTAATGACTGATTTCCACCCGCCAGTTTCTGCGCGGCCAGATGGATGCCTACTATTTTGACGGCCTTCGAAGACTGGCCAATCAACAAGGACTACCCGCTACGCTGAAGAAAGACGACGTCACCTGGATCTCAAACGACAGCTACCAGGTTCATCGGCTCAGAAACAAATTGGATCAGCTTTACTGCATGATTCAATGCTATCAAGGAGTTCTGTTATATTTGTTGTACAATTCATCAGATTTATAATACGGTATTGCGAACAGATAACGAAAGGATGACGAAATACATAACGAGGGCTTCTAGTTCAGCGAGGTTGGAAATCTGTGCCATTTGTTGTGGAGCCCTTCCGTTTGATACCGACATGGCATTCTGAGAGTCTATGAAGCCGATGAAGACAAACGGTACATATATCGGCTTGAGGATGGAGTAGATTGTACTTGAGTAACTAAGAAATTCTAAATCCACAGGAAAACCGACTTTCTCATATTCATCACGGGAGTCGCGCCTTGATTCCAACAGCCTTGATTCATATTTTTGCAGGATGGCTGGAATGGAGTAAAAACACCATTAGTGAAGACAGATTATAGCCCAATCATACAACTTGCCTCCTTTCTCAAGATCCGGAATACATTCCTGTTCTCTGCTTCGTTCACTCCTTTATTTCCCTTGATCATCAGCCCATACCTTCCAGAATGGACGAAAATGTTATTGTTATCCAGAATAGAGACTCGGCAGTTAGCTAGAAGCATGAGTGGATGTACTGTCCCAAGTAAATCCTCAAAGGCCTGATGATGAACAACGAACTGAATTCATTGTTTTACATTCTGGTAAGCCCCTTGTAGTCCGAGAGAATCGCATTAGCGGAGGATCCAAGCAACATGTACTAGTTGGTAACCTACATGGTTGTCGAAGTGGGTTGAATTTGAGCAGCAGTATCGTGTAGAAGCACTAGTTATGTGCACAGCCGAAATACTAGCGAATATACGCGGGCTGGATATGCAAGAGACAGCGTCCGCGAGAGATCTCGAAGTTTCAGATGTACGGTAAGAAATGTTGCCATGCGAGCGCAGTCATGAGCCGGCGTCGGCGTTAAAACACGACGTACATATATATAATTGCTCCAGGCCTGTGGATAGTTTGGTCAAGACTCAAATTGCTGCACAAGGACGAAAACCGTACCAGCACAGACAACAGCAACCCCAAATCCTCCCAACGCTATCCAATCATTTTTTGATGCGACATTGAAATGTTGACTCTCTCAGCAAAGACGCGCGAACGGAGAGAATACGAGGAAATGACAAACACGGAAAGGGACGAGATTGACTGTGAGTCAGATATGACGGTTGAGAAACAGATTGCAGGGAGCGTTGTCGTGATGATGAAAGATCCTATGCACCACCAGAACTGTAGGACGACATCCGCCGACCTGCTACTGTTCTTATGTTCTCTCCTCCGAGTCGATAGTCCTCAGGAGATACCGGCATCGAAGGAATGGCACCGTTCGTCTTCTACGTTCCTTCTACCAGGCCTGCCTCCTCATTGCTTGGGTCCACTACATTCCACCTTCGACACATGTTCGACGACATTCTCCGACGCTCTTGACGATTCTCTGGTGTGTTAGATCGTTTGCCGAGGATGGTTGGTCGAGGTTAGAAAAACGAATCGCAGGGAATTTGAAGTAGTGATATCCTAACTTCAGAAATGATGGAAAAGGGAGAAGCGAAGAACAGCAGGTGGAAATGCAGTGCTGTCTTTGAAATTGACTGGGAGTAGGTTGTGGTTGTACTAGTTACGTCGTTGTGGCAACTGTTGTCGAATTTGGGACGTTTGGAAAGGGCAGAACTTGCGGTGTTTAGAGGAATTTGTAAGGAGGATGTAAAATTCCAGTCGCGCTTGTGGGACACGTTGAGACGCCCATATGGAAGGAGGTGGTGGTAGTGGAGGGCTGATGCGTTATTGAATCGCGGAAGGAAAATTTTGAACAACGTTCTGGTGGGCTCTCTCTATGTATTCTAATAAGAATTTACTTCAACGATCCCCCGCACATCAGTAAAATTAATGCGCCGAACTCACCAATCGCTGGTGTTGCGTCAGATATTGTCAATAATACGTGCTAACGCGATTCGATGGACAGGTCAAGGATTCCTATCAAGTCAGAGAGTAGTCAGAACATCGCCGTCGTCGATGGATCGTAAGGAGGCACCTCGACAATAGAAGATGATATCCACCGTTTGGAACGGGTGGAGAAACGACCGCCAGAGACTACGGTTTCAATAAGGAAGCGCCATTCGTCGTCTGTGATCCCTCTATTTAAATAGCCTTTCGAAAATTCCGCCCTTGTTCCAATTTCGATGGTGTTTTCAGACAACATCCTTAATGTCTCTTTCGACTGATTCCTCCACGCGATGATGCTTGATACTCGCGGCACGGGTTTCGACATGTGCATTCATCCTTCAGCATTCACGATTATTGCCTCATCAAGCTGCATGGGCAGCTGAATTAACGGAGACGGGCGCTGGGGCAGATGAGGTTTCGAGACGACTTTGTGCCATGCATGTTGGGAGACCCTGCACATGTGTGAGTCCGGCGTGCCAGAAAATGACGGTCCCGTTTGCAGATAATATGAATGCGGTGTCTGCATGGTCGAGAGTTGCTTGAATGCGATGGCGTATCGTGCTGGGCGAAGGCTGGAAGTGGATGCGACTGTTGGCGCGATACACCAGGGGACGCGTCGGTTGACGGCGCAGGACAGCGTCTGCTGGAGGAAGCGACAGCCCCCGTGCGCAGAAAACAGTCCGCGGATCACTCTGCATACTAGGTCAACTTGTTGGACTCGTTGGGCAGATGAATGAGCTACAACGATCAACGTCAGTTCGACATTAGAGGCTGATGATAAATGAGATAAATACTTTGTTTGCTCGCATTCTGCCCGTACTCATTCCCTTTGTGTCCCCTCCAGCGTGGTCCCGGAGGTGTAGCTGGATGTACCTTTGAGATTTTGGCTGATTTTGGAGGTGTTGAGGTAGTCGATCAATGGCACAAGTCATCCTCGTCTAAGCGGCGTTTCGGGCCGTTCGGCACACCAAAGTCAACGAACTTGCCAGTGAACTTGCCCCTTCTTACCACTACCATTACGCTTGTCGAGAGCTCCCGCAGAGGACATATACGAGTTTTCGGAGTGACCAACGAGTAGACGAGCTGCACTCCATATAACGAATCCGGTCCGTTCATGTTTCACGCAGCTTTTATGCAGCGACGCTAACGTCCATTATCCATATAGACAACGACAGATGTCCACAGCGATGTAGACTCATTATTAACCTTGATGATTGATATTGTGAAGTTCAATCGAACTGGCTTGACTCAGAATGTTCTTGCTGACGACAGGACAGGACGATGGTGCCTCATCGTAATGAATTCATCAACACATCGCCGAATGCGGGGCATTCGATAGTGGTTCGAATAGGGCTCAAAGCAGCCTCTATGATCTGGATCTTCCTCTGATCTTCGTTCGTGGTTTATGGAGGATTTATGTGACTGCCAGAAGTTCAAGTGGGAATTTGAAGGGAATTTGGAGGTGATCCTGTCAGTTCGTTATTATGCATTTGTGTGCGTATGCCTCTCCTTTTTTATATAGAGGCCAGCCAATACATCAATCTCATCTTTAGACGCATTGCAAATTGTAACTATACAATTTAATGCATTGAAATCGCGGTTACAACATTACCTTTCCACAAGTTGGTCACCGTCAGTCTGTTAAAGGTCAACCCAATCCCACGTCAACGGCACAAACGTTGTGCTCGATGGAATACGCGAGTTTTAGGCTAGGGTTGAGCTGCAGATAATAGGGGTGGCAGCTCGTAGAGAAGACCGGCAGCGCCATATTTAAGGATTCTAAATGGGCGGAATTTAGTTTGTCCTTTCGTTATTCCTTCTTTTAGCCTTTCGTCTTAAAATTCGCTGATGTCATATTATCACGCAGATCTCTCGGAAAGCGAGCCTTAATCGAAACGAGCACATACCTCGACTATCGTACTCTTCATAGCGTGTTTATCTCGAAAGTATGCCAGTGGAGATTACCAGCAGTACGACTGTCTATAGTATGTGCGTGCAGTTTTTTGCTTTCTCTTTGCTACTAAACTAATTTTTCGTTTACAGCCGTTTGCATAAATGATGGCACACGCGTTCTTTTCGTTGAATTACAAAAATTGGGGACTTCACCAAAAATCGGAGAGTTTGTCCGCAACTTCCGAGCGATCGATGACGTAATCGAATGGACCTCGCAGAAAGAATAGCGAAAATGCCGCAAATCGACCAAGTCCAACGTTTTCGTTCAATTAGAAAAACTCGAATTAGTGCCATCCCCTCTGCAAATAGCTGTAATATACAGTTTCTACTTCACACATACTGAAAATCATTCGAAATGGTCTCATCAAAGCCAACAAGTTATTCTCCACCTTCGAGATGGAGCTTCAAACAATGGTCCATCACTCCTTCAACCCGTTGATGCCATTAAGCCAGCTCTTGCTTACACGGACGGGTTCAAGTCCTCAATAATAGGTACTTGCACCTGCTCGACAATCCACTTCGACCAATCAAGGTGAACGAGATACGCTATATGTAAATCATCTGCTAAGGCGGACCACACTTTCATTTTCATCAGGACTTCATGTACTAATCTCCTATGATTCCTCCAAATTACCGCTATGCATTCTGACTTCGACGGTGATGAAGGAAGTACAGGAAAATGATGAAGAATATATTAAATGCACTGAGGCGGTTGCCCATCGTGCATTCGCAGGTGATGGTTCGACCAGTTGTGTTGAACACTCCTATTGAGGCGACTAGGTATGTTTTATCGAGTTCTTTTTTTTTTTTTTTTTTTGGACACTTCTAATTGAAGATGCAAACATGGCAGGACATAGAGTGGAAGGAAATTCGGCGTTCAAAGTGTGCAATAATTTTCGACTTTTAGCAGATCGAACGTGATATGGTCGTACGGCGTTGAAGAGGGATATTGAGATGGGGTCAATGACGATGAAGCGTTAACAAGGGGTACAAAGTCATGACTCGTAGGTGTAACAGGTGCGTTTCTGACAACTTCATCTCTAAGCTTCGTTATACTCAAGTCTATCATCTAGACTACGCAACGTCGCCCACATAATCGTCAGCTAGGGCACCATTTTTCGTCTCCATCAAAGCAGGTCCATCCCTAGATTTGACATCGAAGTGCACACCGCAGACCTACGAATGCGACATCCTCGACCTCGACCTAGACCTAACCAAAGACGGGTGCTACTTCTCTTACGGAGGTTTTCCTCAACGTAGAAAGTGGTATGATTTCGCTGAGATCCGCACCTTCATTAATCATCGTTCATCGTTCATCGTTCATCGTTCATCGTTCACCGTCCATCGTTCAATGCCCCAATGAAGCATAAAGGCTTTCTTCCTCGACTGTATATGAATAAAGCATAGTAGTCCCTGAAAGCAAAGAAGGGTATGCAAATCCGACATACTGTAGTCCGTGTAATGTACAGTTGACTTTGTGCATGGGAAGTAAAACTTAAGGATTACTTATTGGGTCAAAGAATGAGAGTAGCACGGAGAAGCGTGGGACGGCTGGCACGCATCATCTCCGCTCCAACCATTCCAAACCCTTGCAATTGGTGACCACTGTATGGTATCTTTCCGCTTATCGCAAAACGAAGCGCAAATTACTCAGATGTTGAAATTGCCATGTATCTGTATCCGCTTTTGAAAATGCGTGTTATACTTATCACTTCCACGCTATATAAGTTCGAACAAATAACTTCAGTCCCCCATCATGTTCCCAAGATTTGCGCGTCGATTCTTCAATAAGGCAGCGAAGGTTGTTCAGACATTCCCAGAAGAGCCCCTCGGACTCTCTGTCGCCGAACTGGCTGGATTCTACGCACCATCGTTGACATCGACTCTCAACGAAATGTATACACTGATCGGGAAGTTGGGATGGGGTATTCATTCAAGTGTTTGGCTCGCGCGGGACATCAGGTACATTATTACGGGCACGGTACTTTTGCCGCGCAGTGACGCGCACTGCCGCGCATTGCCGCAGGCCGAGCCTCGGCAGGTGGAATGCAACCTTCGTACCTTCCTGCTCTCGAATGGCTCTCGAGGAAGATTGTGCAAGCCGTCTTGGGTTTATATGCCAGATTTTTAGTCAAATCTCTCCAACTAGTTACAAGGAATGTATCTATGTTTAAGCGCACATTAGTTAGGTCAGAAAAAGCAAGATATACGTTCGTTATTAGTATGCTGGACATGTAACAGCAATTCATGGCCTTCAGCGCCATTCTATGGTAGTCCTGCGTCACTCTCGCGGCAATGCTGGGCCAATCCCGCGTCAATCCCGCGGCAATCTCGCGTCACTTATGCACAGACATGCAGCTCTGCGCGTCCACTGTGCGTCAATCGCGCGGCAATCGTGCGGCAATCGTGCGGTAGTCCTTGGCAGCTTTGGGAACATGTGACGTCTGCGTTATCCACTGTCACTGGCCTCTTCCCTCCAGTTCTAGCCAGCCCCACTGTGTTTTGCGGCATAATTTTATGCTTAAATGTTTTAAACAAAACTTAGTAAACCACATTGTGTTGTTTTTGGGGCAATTTGGTTGTTGTGGAAGGTTCTACAATACACATTGAATGGGGCATGAGAATTTGTGATTAGCTGTGACCCTCATGTCACTGCGTCATCGATGCCACCTTTCAGACGACACAACACATCTCTTTGACCTCTATCCTATGCCATACTTCAGTGTAGATTCAATATCTGCTTTCAAAGATGCCTGAGATTAAATTATACTAAGTTCACATTTACGTTGTATACAGTATATTGATGATTCTTACCAATACACTAGTACGTCACTACCATCCACTTAAAACTAGGTCATTTACGCTCTGCAACAAGAGATCCCGGCTAAGATATGTTTAATACATTGAATAGTTTATTTTAATGCTGCATTCAAAGGAATTTGGTTGTTGTGGACGGCGGTATGAGCAGAATAAGCCTTGCACTAGCACTTGCGCGGCACCAGCGCGGTACTTGTGCGACACTTGCGCGGCACTCTGCGGTAATCCTGCGTCAACTGTGCGTCACTTCTGCAGCAACTGCGCGCTACTCCATATTGAAGGCATGACTGTAAAGATGCTTTCCTCTCTCCCTCAGTTTGAAAACTTTGTGAATAGATGGCCACCTTTTCTTGTTGAAAATCTATGACTATATTGCTATTATAAAGGAGGAAAATTGAGTTATTCAAAACTTATACCATCCTGGATTTAGATAAGAGGCAGGCGCAGAACGTAGTTATCTGGGCCATGATTGGGTGCGGCAGTGCTTGGCAAACGTCTCGGCAGACTCGGCATTAGGTGCGGTAATGCGCGGCAATTACGCGGCATTTTCTCCTTGCCCCATTATTACTACTTACTATATTCTATCCGCAACCATTCCGCTCGCTTATTTTGTCTTATACTATAACTACAGGCAACAACATATACACCAGCGCTACGTCGCGGCCAAAATATTGTCTACTCATGCTTCAGAAGTTCAAGGCAAGCTCGCTCATGAGCTCGACGTCCTCCGACGTATCAACAAAAACGATGCGAAGACATATCCTGGTCGCAAACACGTTGCCACCTTACTGGACGACTTCACCATTGCTGATCATCATGGGCCTCATCTTTGCCTCGTCTTCGAAGCCTTGGGTGATTTTAAAGGTTCTGTGTATCCTTCTGGTACACGTCTTCCACTTGCCGCCATAAAGAGCATAGCGAGGCAACTATTACTTGCTTTGGACTTCTTGCATCGTGACCGCAAGATAGTGCACACTGGTAAGCGCATTACTGCTCAATAGCTATGACGTATCTCACCCAGTCTTATTTCCTTGAAGATCTCAAGCCCGAGAATCTTCTTCTCTCGCTACCTGATGCAGAACAAGTAATTCAACGGTACCTCGCTGAGGTATCGACATTAGAGTCATCAACATCAGCCGGCGCCATGTCTGGTTCCTCAATTCCTGTCGTGTTGTCACACCCGCTCATTCCGTTCGGCCCTGGAGACACGGTAAGCGCTAATTTCGAAATCCAGCTGGCAGATTTTGGGACTGGTAAGTGAATGTTTTCTCGATATCTCGTCATAAATAACAATTCATCTTTCTTAGCGGCGATGGTGGATGGCCAACATGCTGATACCATCCAGCCTGTGGCGCTGCGCGCCCCAGAAGTCATCATAGGAACTGGATGGGGCACCAGTGTCGATATCTGGAGCTTGGGATGCTTGGTAAGGACTTTCAACACACCTATACGTTTGATCTTCGCAAACAAACTGATGATGATCGCAGTTATTTGAATTTCTTACAGGTGCCTGGCTTTTCCAACCGCTGGGCGGTGCTACATGGAGCCCAGAAGCCTTCCATCTCGCGCATATGCCAGGAGTGACTGGAGATGAATTCGATCTCTCCTATATCCGACAAGGGAAGAACTTTGAACGGTATTTCACACCCGAAGGTCAGTATTCAAATACGGGCATTGACTGAGGATGAAAACCTTATTTTTATGTGTACACAGGTCTCATGAATTTAAAGGTGAGGGGCGTTGCGGATCTAGATAGCGCCCTGACTAGTTACAATGTTTTGGATGATGTGGAGAAGCAACGTTTCGTGGAGTTCGTGCGCCCAATGTTGCGCTTGAAACCCTCTGATAGACCAACTGCTGCAGAACTCCTCAAACATGAATGGATTAAAGCTTGAGTTTTGGTGTAGTACATACGTGAATATTTATACAACGTCAGTCTGATTTGTGGATTTGGTTAGCACTCCTAATTATGTATAATGTTACCTGTTCCCTTGCCGATTTGCCATCAGGAACGACTTATGCTTGTACTTGTACTTGATTGAAAAAAGAACTTGTATGATTCAAGATAGGCGAAGTTGATTTCCATTCAATGAGCTAGTATTACAAGTATACGGAAAAGATGTTTTTTTTGGTATTTAGAAATGTTATTGAGAGTGTAAATAAGGAGGGTTCAAGGCCAGTTAAGATGATGATCGGGAAGCGAAACAAAGGAGAATAAGGTGAGCCAGCTCGAGAAAGAGCAAAGGAAGATTTATCGGTCTGGACATTGCGTGCAAGGGAAAAGAAATGAAGACAAATAGGAAAGAAGAGAAGGTAAAAACAATGTTTTGGAAACGAGTTCCGTCAGACGAGCAGAAATTTGGGGTCGTAAAACAAGGCTCACTAATATTTTTTTTTTGAAAGCAAAGGTGTGGACGAGACCTAAACTTCTCGATCGTCGCTTCACGATGTCGGCAGGGTGCCCACATCAACTGTTGGCTGTACCCCTGTAGCCGGACGCGTGAAGTTTTGGTTGAGCGCCACATAATCAGCGAAGAAGCCGCCATTGCGAAGGAAGAATTTCCCATTCTCCAAACCGCCCGCATAATCCATGCGCTGTGCATTGGTCGCAGTAGCGTCGCCCGTAAGTCTACCGGTGGTAATCTCGGACCAGGTACCGTTCAAATTGCGTGCCCACTGGTTGCCGTATAGTACACGGCGACCTATATACCCCCTGTTAACGTCGAAATTTTCCAGGAAGGAGTGCACCCCGGACTGATATGTCGTAGTGAAGGGGCGCTTCCAGGTGGCGATGTAGCGCCAGACGTTCGACTCTGGCGCGAAAAACCACGTTGAGTATAGGGTGCTGCCTGCGCCGTCGGGGCGAATGCGTGTGATGAATTTGTAGGTGTTGCCGGCAACCCAAGGGAAAACGAGGTATGTCTGACCTCCGGTGCCCTCTCCACCAAAAGTGTTGTCGACAACTCCCGCCCCTTTGCTCACGAGTGTAGTTTTTCCATTGTCAGCGTCCCAAACGGAGAAGAGGATCCAGCGTTCGTTCTCCTTGACCTGTATGCCGGAGTAGCCGGCAGAAAATCCATTGACCATGAAATACGACCCAATAGGATCCTGGCCTACAGGGACAGTGACTTCGTTGTAGAAGTATTCGGAGTTGGACGGCACGGTGTAATTCATGTGGACCGAAGGGCCACGGCGCGACCAGTAGAAGTTGGCTTGATCATTGGCAAAGGCGAGCGCGGATGCGGTGGTCACGCTCAACCCCGACACATCGCCAAAATAGCTACGTTCTTGCTTACGCCTTGTAAGTCCACCTTGACGTAGTCAGCAGCAGCGACGTCGACGGTCCCGACGGGATAGGTTTTCGGTGTCGTGCCCGCGAGCTGGACGGTGAACGCCGTGCCGCTAATGGTAACTCTGACGGTGCTGGCGGTGCTGCCCGCCAAATACGCGTTCAGCCCAACGGTGACAGACCCAGCAGACGCCATACGGAAGTAGGCGCTGCAGATGGTGTTGGCGTTGGTCCAGTTGCCCAGGCCTGTGTCGCCGATGGATTCGACAGCACCTGCTGGCCGCGTCGTGAGGAAGGCATTGCCCCCCAAAGCTACCGTTGAAGTTGGCATGGTGTATGTGAGGATGAAGGCGAGATTACCTGTCGTTTTTATACATAGCAGACACCTAACGCCCAATGTCGTTGTCGCTGCATCTTGGCTTCAACAACACCGTCACGGCACCTTAACTGCACCGTGCCGTCAGCTAGATGTCAAACCCTCCTCGAGGCTGATGTTCGCCACTCTGGACCGCGAATTTCCCGTGAAAAAGCTTCATGGCGATGGCGACGATGAGAAGCGATTCATCTTCCATTTGCTTCAGTCCGAATCTTTATTCGGCGACAACATCACATCACCACGATGATTTTCTACTTGACTGTAAGTCGCAGCCCTCGTTCGAGCCCATTCGTCACTGACTCACAGTACAATATTCTCCGCGCATCTTTCCTTGTTTCCTCATTAAGCTTGACGTATGCTTTAATCCCTTGAATGACCTTCAAAGTCATCGCACGTCCAGGTTCTCGGCATTACTAGTCACCGGGTCTCATTCAACGTTTTATGAAGGAAAGAAGGAATGGAAGGCCAGAGTGAAGCGAACAGTATTGAGAGAAGGATCCCATCTATTATTGGTTTTCGTTGCGCTGGAACGTTCATGCTCAAGGTATGACCGTTTCCCCTTGCACGTTCGTATACACATCCAATTTCTCTGGCAGATTTTGATGATTATGTATACCACGTCCAACGATGTGTGATGAAAACACTACGGCAACCCGCTGGTTGTGATAATCATGCAAATTGACCCCTGTTCACGCCGGGTTCATCGTGGCGCAATATGTACACCCTGCAGCGCGACGAAGAGCAAAAAAAATTCCGGCTAGGCTTGCACCTATATCGTGACCTTGCTTCCATTCGTAACTGGACAGCGTTGGACAGAGTTCTGCTCTTCTTCAAGACCACTTCGCAATTTCGTGCCAGGCTTCATCGGCGAACAAACAAGCCGGGCCGAGAAAATTTTTTACGGACGACGGTACTTGAGACATCCGGTTGGTGTCTGAAGTGATGCAGGACATAGCCATTCATTAAAATTTGATGAAGCGGAGGAAGGAGCGAAGGTGTCGATAATTGTTCTTGTCGATGTGGTGGTGGTGGCGGATGAGGTAGTTGGTGATATCTCTCCGACAATTTCGATGATTGTGAATGAGACCGCGTAGAATTCGGCAAGTGGTCGGACTCGTTATCAATCTCACCATTGTCGTAAAAAAATCGCACTTCTCCTGTTGGAAGAGCAGTAGAAGCATGTACGCCCAGGATTATTTCAACCTGGGGATTCGACGGTTTATGGAGACGTTTGACCCATCCGATGCCGGAAATTATTCATGAAGGGTGATGGTCGAGCTCTAGGCCGGAATCGAGGAGGTTGTTGAAAAGCCACCGCCGAAGGAGGTGGAAAACACTAGGCGAAAGACTCACGAAGACACGAACAGAGAGTAGACCAGCGCGTGTTACGAGAC
>MU155505.1:17846-28650 GCA_015484465.1 Pholiota conissans
AAGCGCAATTGAAAACCTGAGAAACCAGTAGACTTGTTTATTGAGCTCATTATCTGAAAGCGGATCTTCTTCAAGGCCTTAGTCCAGTTTCTTTGGTTACGTTCCACATGGAAGCGTAGACACTGATTGACAGTCTTGTTTGTACGCTCACTTGCACCATCACTTTGTGGGTGGAAGGCGGAAGACATTTTTAGGGAAATTCCTATTAGCCGGCACAATTCTCGCCAAAATTGTGATACAAACAGCCGGTCCCGGTCACACACAATGTTTAATGGTAGTCCATTTTCGCAGTACCACTCATCAAAGAATACAAGTGCCAATTGTTCAGCTGTCAGATCTTGTTTAACAGGAACAATTCTTAGATCTGATCCCAGGCGGCAAGTCATGGTCATAATTGTGTCGAAACCATTGTCCATAGGAAGAGGGCCAATGAAATCCATTGCAACAGATTCGCATCAGGCATCAGGAACAGGCAGAGGATGCAATGGTCCAGTAGGTTTAGTTGTTTGATTTTTATTATGCTGACAATCAATGCAACCTGGAATATAAAAAACTTCAAGGTCTTTACACATATTGGGCCAAAAATATGAGTCCCGAATTGCACCATAAGTTTTACTGAAACCGAAGTGCCCCAAGCTATCATGAGCCATTTGGAATATTAGCTCACGGACAGGACAGTCAGGTACAATGAGACGCTCATTGATAAACCAAAGACCATTTCGAATGGCAAGATTTGGCATTCCTCTAGATGCACTGAGAAGGCATTGACACCACGGGTCAGTGACATATGCAGATTGCAGTTGTTCCACCACAGATGGATCCAGCTTAATAGCAGATGAGTTTCAATGAATTTCAGTGTCTGATAGAGCATTGACACATGCAAACACAGAACAAATAGGGTCCACATTTCCAATGACATGTTCATCATCATCTGAGAACTGGTAAGGATGTTTTGCACATGCTTCAGCTCTCTGCAGGTCAATGTCAGAATCCAAGACTACTTTGTACGGCATGCGGGAAAGGGCATCTGCAACTGAGTTATCAGATCCTTTAACATAAACAAACTTGGCATTATATATTGCAAGTTCTTCCATCCACCGAGATTGGCGTCTAGACAAATCACGCTGAGTGTTGAAGTTTAGCAAGGTTCTATGGTCAGTGTATACATAGAATTCAGCACCAAGTAAGTCGACCTGCCATCTACGCAAAGCACGCATAATGGCTAGCAGTTCTTTTTCATGTACAGGATAATTCAATTCAGCACCTTTTAAGGTCATTGAATCAAAGGCAACAGGGCGAGCAGTTCTCCAATTGTCACCAAATGATAAAACAGCCCCGGTGCAGGTATCAGAAGCATCTGTGGTAACAAATATCTTCTTTGTTTTATCTGAATGATCAATAACAGTGAGGCATTCCCTTGATGTGACTATGGATTTGATATTATTGAATGCATCATCATAGCGTTTGGTCCAGGTAGGAAAGGCATGTTCACAACGCTTTGCAGTAAGTTCATTCAAAATCTGCGACTGAATTGCTAATGTTGGTAGAAAGGCATTTAGATAGCGCACAAGTCTGAGAAAGCGGCGAACATCATTTGAGCACTCAGGAACAGGCCAGTCTAAGATCTTGTCAACTTTCCTGTCATCTGCTTCTATACCCGCTTGGGAAACCTTGTGTCCAAGGAACTTGATCTCATATTTGAAAAATGATGTCTTTTTCTCGTTGCAATATAGCTTTGCCTCTACAAGGGCCTGCATGACAGTCCGGACATTTTGGATGTGTTCCTCCAGTGTATTTGACCAAATGACAATGTCGTCTAAGTAAACTGCACAAATTTTTCCTATGAGTGGTCGTAGCGCATTGGTTACACGACGCTGGTGAATTGCAGGAGAATTGCGGAAACCCATTGGCATTACGAGCCACTCATAAGCACCAAAGGGAGTAGTGACAGCGGTGTACTTGATATCATCAGGATGCATACGTGTTTGGAAAAAGCTGTCTGTCATATCTAGTGTTTGAAGGTCCGGTTACAAGACTGGAAAAAGACCGGAAAAAGACCGGACCAGGACCGATGTGGACCGAAAAATGATGGACCGGTGAAGACCGAGACCGCGGTCCGGTCCACGGTCTTCTCTCATTTCAGAATATTCAAGACCGACGAAAGACCGGTTTCAACCGGTCTGGACTGGTCTTTTCATCTTAAATGTAAGTCAATTAATTACTATGTAATTTCTATTTTCTATTTACTTTACTGTCATAATATGTGACTTGTAATGTTATTTGAAGTTGGCGGCAAGGCGGCAGTCGCCAAAGCGGAGTTTGAAACATGCTTGAACGTCAAACTTTCGTGTCAACCGCCTTGCACATCATCTTTTCCTTCATCACGTCAACGCTTCAACTCGCGCGCTTGTTTCTGTCCCACGCTGTGTATTGAAATAAACGTAGGGCGGGAATGTTTCGTGGCAAACGAATGAAGATACACGAGCGCCGTACATAGTACTTAAGTACTCGACAACAAACATTCATAAAATAGATAAGTAAAAGATAAGTAAAAGATAAGGGATAAGGTGAAGATAAGGCGCGTAAAATCACGCAGCGCGAGTATATTACAACACTGTGTTGTCAATGTCTTTCGCCCTTGCTACCTTGCACTATCCACCAGACACAGGACACTTGAAGACCGGTCAGGACCAGTCTTCCACCAGTCTCAACCGAGTCAATGAAAGACTGGTTGAGACTGGTCTTGGTCGGTTAACAGACCGCAAAAAGACCGGTCCAAGAGCGAGGACCGGTCTTGCGTCAGTCCATGCGCGGTCTCTTAACCGACAAGACCGGTCTCGGTCTCGGTCCAACGCCTCTGAGGCAAAAGACCGGACCGGACCGGACCTTCAAACACTAGTCATATCAATCTGAGCCCATATCTTGCCTTTTGCACAAGTGGAAAGCATATTATTGATGTCAGGTATAGGGAAGTTATCGGGAACTGTATTTTCATTTAGCTGGCGATAATCGCACACCCAACGTGGTAAGGCTTTTTTGTCAGGTTTTGGCACAATGAATGAAGGAGAACAGTGTTCACTGTCAGATGGACGTATAAAACCCGAGTCTAAGCGCTGTTGGATCAGGGTCTGGAAGGCATCCTGATATTCACGTGGACAGCTGTATGACCTGGTTTTGATTGTTTTAGAAGCATCCTTAAGCTTGATATGACACACGGTGTCAGTTGGTAGCTGTAGAGCATGAGGAATGGGCATAAATGTTTGTGCGAATTCAGATTTCAACTCTTTCTCGAGATCGTTAAGCTTTTCAAGGCTAGCAAGTTCTTCAATGCGTTGTTTTATAAATGAAACGGGACTAGGAGGTTTTGATTCCTTGTATTCAGGATTATTTGAAAGTTCGCGACGCCGAATTGACAAGCGCCACTTCAACTCCTTCATCATTTGAGCCCTGAAAGACATCATACAACGACGCTTCTCTTTCGGAGTAGGCTTAGGTTGTGCGCGCGGTAAGGAAGGGAGGTAACGCTCATTTATTATATCAAAATTACACGATTTATCAATCACAGTGCGAGATTCGGGATCAATTACAAGCTTGTTATGCGTAAGGAATGGAAGTCCGAGTAAAAGCTCAGCACACAAGTTGGGACAGAGGAGTGCAAGTGACGGTTTGGAGTGGTAGGTATCATCGGAGGAATTAAGAGTCAAAATAATAAAGTCTTCGAAGAGTAGAACATTGGAGGACCAAGCAGGGGTGGCGCGAATAGGCACTTTGAGCTTGTGGACCGTTAAGCCTGTACGGAGAGCAATGTCAGGTCTGATCAAAACAAGGTGTGAACCAGGATCAACGAGGCCATTAACCGGCAAAACAAGATTCTCCAGCACAGTATCCATCGTAGCATGCCATACAAGGTGTTCTCCCATGACAGGACCAACCAAATTTTCATTCAGTGAATCACGCACCTCATCATCAGAACGGTTCTTCTCATCACTTGACGTTGGCGAGCCCTGTGTAGAGCGGTTGACCAACATCACCGAGGGCAACAGCGACAATGAGGCAGCCAATGAAGGACCAGGTACTGTGGCCTCAACAGGCGCAGGGACAAGTCCAGGAGTACCGGTGCGCTCACGGAGGAAAGAGCAGTCAATAGGCATCAACATTGGTACTTCAGAGATAGACGACATTGGTGGGGTTGCCTGATGACCTGAAGAAGAAGCGGTCATGAACGAGGGAGTGGGAACGCGAGAAGAGACAGGAGCGGAGTAAGCAGAGGGTTTACGACTGTAACGGGAGTATGTGGAACCCATTGGGATCACAGCACACACCGTGTTGTTGGTCGTAGTAGGTGCAGTGCGCCCCTCTTGAACGTCTTGAGCAATAGCCTGTCTCAAGCTCTCCATGTGTTGTTCGGTGACGTTAAAGTTGTTCGCCCTAGCCGCAGCAAGACCTTGTTCCAATGTCATAGCCACATAACCCTCCGCGTTAGGAAAACCGTTGTTGCACGCGCCGGAGAAATGGCCTGCGAACAGTAAACGGCACCTTTTGCAACCCTTGAACAGCCATAACAGAACGGACTCAAGGTTTGTCAGACGTGGACAACGTTGACGATAGCTAGTAGTACCAGTTCCGAAGCTGTTCGGACGACGGACCGCATTAGAACCTGATGCGACGTTCGAAGAAGGCCTGCCAATGCTGTTGATGGATGAGGAATAGGCGTCGGTACGAGGACGTTTAGCGAGGCGTTCTTCAAACTGCGTCATGAATTCCTGCAGTTGTGCAGAGGCGCGATCGAAGACGTGAGCAGCCTGCGAAGTAACAGAGACGTCGATAGCTTGGATGTTACGCATCCACTCGTGGAGGTTCTTGATAGCACGTAGACGCTCTCGCTCTGACTCCGACAGTCCATGCAAGATCGTGCGAAGGGACTCTGAGCAATTCATCGTCATGATCTCGCGAAGCGTCTCCTCGGACTTCTTTGCCTCGGAACCAGTAAGAAGCGTGTTCCCAGCGATGACACGAGTGCTATAATCGGAAAAGGACTCGGTCTCGCCCATACGCGAACAGACCTTGTCTTTGATGATAATGTCCGTCCAGTTGTTAGGCAGGAAAGCCTTCCGCATCTCCTTCATAAATTTCTCGAAGGAGAACTTTGTGTGGTCCAACGCAATATCCGCTTCCCAGGTAGAAATGTTACCAGAGATCCAGTCGAAGACTTTCGCGTTCTGGTGAAAACACCCGAGAATAGACAGCACTTGGTTCTTGGCAGAGATAGAACCCACGCGGAAGAACTTCCAGGCGCGATGCTCCCACTCCGCGATCGACTCCGCCGTTGGTTCGCCAGCAAGCATATCAGGAGCGTGCTTCAGAACAGAAGACGATAGAACTGGTGAAGAAGGCATGATGATTTCGATAGGTGAAAACGAAGGTAAAATGAATGGTATATCGTCGAAGACGTCGTCCTGGAGAACAATATCGTCTAAATCGGGAGGCAATGAATGGAAACGAGGACGGGGTTGTCTAGGTGTTCTAGGCGAGAAGAACGGCTCAGAATAATAAGACGAGGGCGACTGGGGAGGTGTAGATTGTAAAGCTTGTACAATGTTCGCGAAGGAATCAGAGTCGTCGGAGTCAGAGTCGAATGAGGAGTCGGTGATGGAGATTAAGTCCGGGAGAGAATCCAGAGAACTGGCAGAGGTATCGGTATTATCGCTGGGTGTGGAACTGGATTCGGAGGAAGACGATGAAGGGGACGAGTCGGTGTTTTCAGATATAGCGGGTAGACGGACAGGGGAGACAATACGGTGAGACACAGAAGCCGTCGTGGATTGTGCGCGGCTACGACGAGGCTTCTCGTAAGGGCCTGCTAGGGAAATCTGCTCGCTAGCGGCAGTATGACGTGTGATTCATCTGAAGGGGCTGGAACCCGAGTTAGAAGCCATGACAGGTGGGTATATGCGGTGTTTTACTTTGAATTGACAAAAGGGGGTGATTGTATGCGGTGTTTTTCGGTTTTAAAGGCAATATATGCGCTGTTTATGCAGTGTATCAGTGCTCTGGTCGTCAAATACGGAGGCAGAGAACGGAAAAAATTGAACAGTGTGAACAGTGAACGGTTTGAACGGTGAACAGTGAACAGTGTAAACAGTACGGTGTGAACAGTATGAACAGTACAGTATTCGCACGATGGCGACAGTGTGGGAACGGCAGTTAAGATTCGGAGACAATTCAATAAGGGCGAGATGATGTGGGGAGAAGGGGGAGATGTTTCGGACGATGTTTTTAACAGTGAAATAAGCGTTCTCTCGACACGCGCAGGTTGAACTCTCAAAAAAAGTGAAAAGCCACCGCCGAAGGAGGTGGAAAACACTAGGCGAAAGACTCACGAAGACACGAACAGAGAGTAGACCAGCGCGTGTTACGAGACGAGAGCGAAGAGACAGTACAGGGCTTTCTAGGGACGACGTATGTAGTGGTAGAAAGACAAGGAACCCCAAAGGGAGGAATTGCCCCTAAAGGGCGTTCTACGCACGTGATCGTGACCTGACGGTGCCGACCTTACAGTTGTGTGTGGAGTTTGGGGTGGGCAGACCTTGAAGCGTATAGATGTTCTTGTAAGAACATAGGATCCCAATCGGTGCCTGAACGACTCGCAGAGCGTCTCTTATTGATTGTGGGTGCTGGTGAAGGACTGACTCGTTGAGAGATGCCGTTCTTGACCCAATATGATGTGATGACGCAGACAAACATTCCCGCAACACCAAAGACCTGCTCGGTTGGTTTTGAGGTATTGGGAAGATATATTGGTACAAGCTGAGGTGATTCGATGGGTCGGTTAAATTTTCGCTGAACTCCTATCATATCAGAGAGAATAGTTACAAATCAAAAAACGAAAAAAGGTTGGAGAAATTAAGAAATACGCATAAGACATCACAGAATACGGATATCGCGGTAGATGGCATTTACGCAAAACCAAAGGTCATGTCAAATGCAAGATTGTTACAGATGGGATTTTTTTTAATCTGAGCATGAAGGATTAATCTCGCTTCTCTGCTATTCGTTGCAGATATATACTGGTCGATCGACCAAGAGGCAACAATGGGAGGCATCGAGATCGCGCGAGACTGGTTGAGAGATACTTACCTCGAATAGAAGACCAACACATGTCGGTGGTATTTTGAAAATATAATTCTCGGCTTGCATAGGATTTCCGAATTATGGGCGCCAGTTCATTTACCATCCTTCGTCGGTAGTTGCAATTTTGAAGCCGCGGGCGGAAAGGCTTGTATCTTGTATGTTGTTGGCGTGAACTCGTAAGTTGTAGAACTAGAGTCGGATTCTTGCTAGAGATATACTTGCGCTGGTCCAGGATTGCGACAAAGTTTCCTGCTTGAGGTCTCATATCCAACGACGCACTAGAACAAACGACATGCAGCATCATATGTAGACTTAAAGAGACGATGTTGGTCGTATTGAGTGCGAATAGCGGGGATGTGTCGCTTCTTTACAGGCAAGGTTATCGAATGATAGAATTGGAAGTTGTTTTGTTAGAACAAGCGCCATCCAGCGATGGCTGAGAGGCTTGGAGACACATGTGTGGACGCGGAGATCGAAGGCCCGGTTGAAGAATACGAGCTCGGCGCAGCAGATGTGATGGATGCACCATGTTAGAGCGTATGACGTATGCGAGAGAGAGAAAGGCGACCGACCGCCGGGCATTGTCGCACGCATCACAGAGTCAACTCCGGCCTTGACTTGGTTTCAACCACCACACCGTCCAGTCATGTTAACCTCAAGATGCTCCATGGAACCCGTCTACGAAAACCGGCGAGTGCACTAGCTGAGTTCCGATACGCGAGGACGCGCACACTCACCTCTAAACACCTGTCCAGCTCACCACATGACGGACAAATGCACCGACACAATGAGTAGCTTCGAATGGGTTAGCGATGGATTAGCGTTCTTACCCTAACGTCAAGGCGAAAATTATCTTCGAGCACATAGACACCCACCGTAGGGACTGGCAGCCTCAATATATAGCACATATCTCCATGATCACACACCCTTCTTCTCGAGGATTATAATGGCGAGAATGCCTGATGCTGCTGCTGAGGTGGGGACTTGAAGAGAGTTATGTTTTGGGAGAGTTGTGGGTGAGTTGGTCGTGTCTGTAATTACATATCTTTGTGCGTAACATCCTCTTCTTCCACTGCACATAACACTAAAACTGATCTATCTTTTTCTTTTCCAGATACTTCGTACGCGAATGTCATTCATTCCTGAATATAAAGGATACAGCATGATTTTTTTTTTCGCGTTGCAGCCATAACCGTCGTAGTCCGTCTCTCAGAAGCATCTCAAATTTTCCATACGAGCGTCTTCGGCTTTAGGTTCCAATATCATCCCGGACAAGGAATACGAGGATTTGACTCGGTATGTGCCGTTCATTGATTCTCTTCTCAAACTCACACCGTTGTTCTTTCATCTTTGAAGATGAAAACTCGATGTCGTTCTTATAATTTGCGGACGATCAGTCGTGCCATACACGGAACCTCAAGACCTCGATATCTACGTACACCTACCACAAAATATATTCCTCTTAGAACGTAAAGTACAATGTTATACTCTATCTTGTAAATCATGCGTTGATGTGCATATAAAGACATGGATTATATAACCTCGTCCTATTCTCTGACATGCATCCAGGCTATTGTCGCCACGCTTGGCCTGCACTCAACGAAGTTCAAGATAATGACGATGGTCACCCCAAACGCGCAAAGGTGCTCATACTCCCATATATGTAAGCGCATTTTTCGGTAACCTGAACTTACACTGACGTGCCAATCCGAAGATCTCAGGCACCGCAGAAATAGTCGAGGAAATTTAAGTGTTCAAAGGTGCGATTATCCTTGAGCGCTAGGGGCTTGCTTCTCATATGTTAGTTCAGCGCTGAAGACGAAGAGATGAAGCTGAAGATGACTCGAGGAGCGTTCGACGAAATACACGGTGCTTCATCGCATGTAAATGTGACTTCGACTTGGGATAGGTACGTCATCAAAAAAATCATGTACATTCAACTAACTACCATTATAAAGGCCAACTAAAGTCACCTTCAAAATTAACGGTCAAGGCACTATCTCCATCGAAGCAAACTATATCATCGGTTTCCACATGCCAGAGGCCTACGGTCTACCAAGTCTACCATCGAAGCGCAGAAGGCCACAATATCGTGCTCCAGCAAGAACATGAAAGCTTGGATGAGTATAAGATGCTCACGAGCAGAATTGGCCACGATATATATGAGGTTTCCAAAAAAGCGGATTTTCGTTTGCCTTTTCAGTCATGTTTTTTGAGGTGAGGAAGACTCTTCGTCTGAAAATTCGTTTAAGTGATATGATCATACAGACTCAAAGAACGGGCATCGATCCATGCTGAACACACCTCGATTATCGAACTATTTCACAGCATGGTTGATATACACCTCGGAGGTCTCCAACGGCTGTGGATATCACTTGCAGTACCTTTTTATTTTATTTTTTATTTTTATACGTGCGTGCAACTTTTCTCTCCCTTCTCGCTGAGCAGAACTGAAATTTCTATTTGAAAACCAGTTTCTACCATCGCACATCAGCACGGATATTATTCAGCATGCCCTTGTCAAGACTTGAAGATGGAACTTTGAACAACGACCCACCGCTCTTTCAAATTCGTGATACTATCCGACCAGTCATGATGGGACCTCAAGACCTCAATATAAATGTTCTTACGCCTTCTTTGACCCTTTGATGTTTCGCCAGCGCTGAAAGAAGATCAACATAATTAACAAAGGACGCTGAAGCGCCGGTCGTGCATTCCCAGATGATGGTTGCACTAAATGTATTGGATGCTTCTGCTGAGGCGTTTAGGTAAGGATAATTCATATTCGTGCTCCTGATTTTGCCCTGACTCATCATTGACCCAAAGAATCAAAATGCGAAAAATTCGAGAGATGCCTTTATCCTTGAATTTTTGTCTCTCGATCCTAATGTAGACTGACAGCATTGAATAGGAAGTTGGTGATGATGTAGAATATTACGAATCGGTAACGAAATCGACCAAGTTGTAACGAAAGTAGTCATTCCTAATACTCGAGTGAGGTGCGTTCATAACATCTTCATATCCAAGCTTCCTTATAAATAACCTGTATTCTCTAGATGATCCAACACCACGCTCACGATCTCCGGCCAAGACACCATGGGTCCATCTGCATTGAAAAAACCTACACCAGATTTCGCATAGAAGCGCACACCGCCGGTTGTCCCTACCCGACGCCCTATGTCAACGTATAACAACCCTGAAGGCGACTTCTCTTCCTTAAGCGGCCTGCCTGTCGTGGACGTCGACACATCCCGCTCTTTGGCGAGAGCCCAGTTCCACGACGACCTGTCACCTACGGAAAGGCGAGGACGCTGCAAAGTCGAGTGAGGGCCAGGGTCTGGATGGGGGTATCATGCGCCGAGCTTGGTGTTCCAAGCACCGTTGAAGAAGAAATAGGAGAGGATATTCATGTGCATCGATGCGTGGTGGGAGCAGTTGTAGAGACGTTTCCGAATATCGCTGTGAAAGCGGCGGACGGGCGACAGGTGCGTATTGTCCATTTTTCCATAGAATAATGTTGATTGCTGAATCCTCCCTATCTATCTTTCTAGCCTATAGACAAGGCCATTAGGTCTTTTTCACTCTTTCATGCGTACGGCCCTACACCGTCAAAGATTACGACATCATCCTCGACGATCTCGAGTCGGGCATTGTCATAGTCGATGCCGACCTC
>MU155506.1:0-28637 GCA_015484465.1 Pholiota conissans
TCACAAAGAGCCAGGCCCGGATTTATTCAAAAGAGTCGCAAACGTAGCCGTACTGAACAGGCTCTAAGTATATGTGTCGCACAAAGCAAAGCAGCAGGCAAAAAGCCATCGATCGACGACTGAAATAACAGAAAACCGACGAGACCAGAGAAAGAGACATAAGTAAATGGAGATATAGAGATATAGATGATATGAATGAAAAAGGCAAAACTGATCCGCGAATATAAAGCTGGAAATCCGTCCGCAATTGAAAGCCCAAAGCAGGAAAATAAAGAGCCAATAGAACCGTCAAACGTCCTCTTCATGTGCGTCACTCCTCCAGCCTACTTCACTTTGCCATCCCTTGCTCTGATGAAGGCTTAGGCGCTGGTACGATAGTCGAATCTGTAGGTTCGAGTGCGTGCGTACCACCCATTCTTGGGGTAGCTTGTGCACTTTGATACGCGCTATCCGTTCCTGTTGCGCTTCCGCCTGTCTCTCCCTCATCTGCATCATAGAACTCTTCCATCTCAGAAGCTGATACAGACGCCGACGACGGATCTCTTGATTTAAACGACAGCGATCCTGCAGGAGAATTCAAAGCGGGCGATAATTGTTGCGACGACCGCGCTGATATACCAAGCGTCTCTTTTGCGGTAGCATATGTTGCCGTAGAGCGTATGCTCGCGTGGGTGTCTAAGCCAGAAGAGGATGGGAGGAGGGCGCCGAATTCTGAAGTAAGCTTGGAGGTTGGTTTTACGGTAGAGGTGGTGGAAGTGACAGTCGTTGAATCGTATGTGGAGGGTGGTTCAGTCGCGGTGGGATTCCTTGAAGACGGAGGTGACATGTCACTGTCGTTTGTTGGCGAGTCGGACGTTTGAGAAGATGACGACACTGGTTGAGTTGGAGGTGTGTGATCTGCTCTCGATGAGGCTTCGGCGGCCTCAGGCCCAGACCGTGATCCCGACCCCGTCGCACCTGCTTCCCTCGGTAAAGAAGGCACAACTTCATCAAACTCGGGCGGCGGACCCAACGAATCCAAATCGACTCTCGAAGACGACGCAAACCTCACAGCCTCTTCTCCGTACGGCACACCGAAACGGGATACATGCTCGCGTGATGAGATAACACGCAGCTGCTCGGGCGTAGGTCCACTCTTGGGATACGTAAATTCCGTCCTGGTAAGGGTGTGGCTTAGAGGCGCAGAGATAGATTGTAGCGAGATCATGGATGGTGACGTCAGTCGCGCATTTGAGGCGTTCGGCGAGGACGGCCGTAGCGACGCCAGAGTATGATTTGAGCGCTGCCGCGAGAGCGTGCGGAATATCGACCCTGATGGCCGATGTGACGCGCGGCTTGTCGACGAGCGCCCGTTGGAACTTGAAAGCGCAGAAAGTGCAGAAGCACTCGATTGGTTGCGACTGTGCCCAATGGAACTCGGTGCTGGTGGTGCATGCGAAACGATGGACATCCGATTCAAGAGCGAACGGAAACCGGAGCGCCTATTTACGCTCCCTGAAATGTCTGCTGCCGCTGGCGCCGGCTCTGGCGAGGTGCTCGGAGAAGGTGATGTTGCTTGGGCGCTCTCCACTGGGGAATCATTCTCCACGACCTCGAAATAGGGTGGTGCTTCTCCGCGCGGGTCAGGTCCTCCAAGATGGCCACTATCAGTGCTATTATTGGTCTCCACCCGCATCAGCGAGCTTGTGTCGTGCGAGCCCGTATCACTGGGACGTCTCGAGTGTTCCTGCCTCTCAGGCAGTGGCAGGCTTTGCATTGATAGATCTCCTTCGAACGTGTCATCCGGGTTGAGCAAGGGCATGCGTTGAGGAGAAGTGGGCATGGGAGAGTATCGCGAGACTTGCGAGCGGTCGATAGAGATCGAGGAGTCGTTATCAGCAGACTGCCGTACAACAGCAGCAGGCATAGTAGCGTCCTCCATATCGCGCCCGCTACAGGACCAATGTCAGAGGAAAATAAGAGAAATACAGCACATCGTATGTGCGTACCGGAAGATTACTAGCTCCTCCTCGCCAGGCTCTTTATTATAAGCCGGCAGCGATGTCACAGACATCTGCGAAGGCGTCCGGCGCGGTTGACGAGCTCTACGGGTCGTCACGGGTGGATTTGTGGTAGCTGCGGGCGTTCCACGCCGCCCACGACGGGTCGTAACGGGTGGTGTCTCCCCGTTGATCGTTCCGGCAAGCTGCTCAGCAGTAATTTCTCGTGGCTCTCCCTGTGCATTTCGTGCAAGCCCTGCAGTAGGTACTGCACCTGTAAACGCAAATCCTGCTATAGAACGTCGTATTGAGCTCTTGGTAGATAGAACGACGATGACGAAGACAAGGATGAAGAACACAAGGATTGGTACCTGTCATTGCAGAAATGTTAGGCTGCCTCCAGCTCACGAAAAACAGACACGCACCCATATCTGCACGCTAGGCTTCGACGACCCGTCATCTCTACGCTGGAGCTCGTCAGGCGCTATCGGACTCGCTGAAGCGCCCTGAATCGTGCCACCTAAAATCACAAGAGCAAGGGTCTTCCAGCAACATCGCACCGCTTTAGACGAGCTCGGTAGATCTCCTATGGCTACCGTCGTTGTCGTATGAGATTCGTGTCGTTCATGAGGTCGTGCAATGTACATGAAGGGAGGTGAAGAGAATGAACCGCCTGAGCCGGCGTTAACAGGACCTTGCTGACACATTCCGGATTATTTGATGAACTCTACTGGGCACCGCATTCCATCATAATGCATATACAGTAGATTTTTAAAATCATTATCTGGTTTCTGGTTTGAAGAGAGGTCAGTAGTAGATTAAAAGGGTTGGACGGTGTATGATAGAGAAGGAAGGGTCACAAAGTAATTGAAGGGAAAGAAACAAAGAGAGAGGGATTTTGTTATGTCATTTGCGATGAGGAGGCTCAGTCGAAGGGCAGCATTCATCTAAAAACTTCGGCATTCGAAACGCGAATTATGCTACGTACTTAAACCGAATAAGCGGTGTTGGTGCCGAACATAAGAAAATATTCAGGCCGAAATAACGATTCTACCTCACATTTGATACAGAAGACTTCCTTTTGAATGGTGTAACAAGGTATTACGGCCATAGGATCTTCAGTCATGTTGTCCTACATACATCCTAAGGCTCCAAATTATCCAACACTTGACAATCCCAAGAACACTGTTAAGAGTCGTCAGCTGGAGCGAAACTCGACATACCCTCTGCCAAGCTACGAGGGTCAATAACCCAAAAGGCTGCCATCTTCTCTGCATCCGTCTGCGTGCTCGTCTCTTCCTCCTTCTCATCCTCGTGAATCCCTATGGATTGTCCAACCACCCTCAGTCGCCCCGCCGTTCGTGCCGCCTTCAGCTCGCGCAAGATCGCCTTCACACTGGATCGATTCGCAGTCAGTGTCGTCCATCCAAGCTCGGCGCCCCATCGCATGCTTTGGACCGTATGCGCAGTCAAACGCGGATTGGCCTTAGTTACGGAGGCACGTTGGATCTCAACATTGTGTGGCTCTGCGCAGGTATTGTCCAGGGATGCAGATGAGGAGTTAATATTGGGAATTGCGCGGGGATGCGGGACCGTTTCCTGTGACAATAAGTCGTCACACACTTGGCCGATAGACACACCAAAGGGAGATGGCGAGAGCTGGGCGAGCTCGGGCATCGTCGAAGTGTGAGGAGATGATGATGGGAATATCCGAATCGGCAAGAGGGGAATAAAATTCGTTGAAAAGCGAGAATCCTGCCAGTAGGCTTTCTGAGCCTCTTCCAATGGTATCTCTGTGTTGCTCTCAGGATCAGGAGAGAAACAGAAGAGTGCCCGTGCCCTTCGTTTCTCGTGTATGCCACCGATCTTCGATACGATTCGCAGACAACGATCGCGGGCTTCCGCAGTCGTCCAGAATACCACGTCCCCAGGGGATGAGGCCGCAATTCGATCATGAATCTCTTGTAGCAGCCCTGCGCTCATTTCTTGAAGAAGTTGATTCGTGAGCGCCCTAGAGTGCTTGATCAAGTCTCCAGGCAAGTCGTTGATGTCGTTTTCGAGACCAGGAAGGGTGTCACTACTGTCACCGTTCGTCTGCGACTTGGCTTTCGCCTTTCCGATCATGGCCAGTCGCTTCACCTTCCACTCTCGATACTCCTGGGGTGGGACAAAGCGTCGATTCGCCTGTTCGATGGAGCCAGGGAGTGGGGCATGGGTAAGGTCAGATATGAGCGCAATGAGAGCAGATAGATCGAGGTTGATGTTGCGCGTAGGGAGAAATGTAATCGGGACCGAGTCTATCGGGGCATCTGTTGATGATGAGAGCTCTGGGATCTCTGTCTCGCTTCGTTCGCCCAATTCGACTTCGATACCCATGTCTTTGAGCATAGAGATGGTCTGCGCTATCCGCGGGTCAGGAAGTGACCCATCTTCGTTGGAGTCTGGATTGAGGCGTGTCAGGCGTAAGGTAATCGTTGGAGTTTCCGTGGTGCCCTCGATACAATTGGCCTCCGCTGCTGCGAGAAGCGAGCGACCCATACGAAGTAGGGAATTGTCGAACTCGGTCTGCGCAAGCGAGGGCCGACCAATGTTGTCCCAGTCGCCGTCGTCCGAATCTTCGTCCGAATCCGTCAGATATGAATCGATCTCACGAAACTCTGACAACATTCGCGAATTCTTGATCCTGTTCAGACAATTCAGCAGCAGAATCAAGCTTTATGTAGAACACTCGACGTACGTATTGACTCGAATCCATCGCCGCCCATTCTCTGCCACCACGTCGACTTTGACACCTGGTACAGTGATCTTTTCAAATTTCTTCCCCGACTTCTCCAGGTTTGCGACGTGGAAAGTTTTGAAAATCGACACGGTGGGTGGAGGCGCACACACCACCTCATTCCACACCGCAATTAAATATGGGGCGTTGGTAGAAAGCGGAGGTAGATTGACGCAGTTGGGGTCCTCGAGAAACTACTGGAAGCAGGTTAGATAGACGACAGACGAATTTACAGTGATGCATCGAAAAAATCACCTTATCCAAAGCTCCAAGATCTAATTTTATGGTCTCCTTCAGTTTTTTGAGCCCTGGTACATTCTCTTGATGAAGCCATTGGTTCTCTTCTGTTACTTCATTCGCGTTGTCGTACGAAGAGTCGAGAATTGGAGGCCGAGCGGTGAGAGGTTTGAAGTGGGCGATCTGTACATTTATGTGATGAAGAAGAGCCCGAGTTGCATGGAGTTCAGGGTGGGCCATTTATCGCGACTGTTTGGGATTGCTTCAACGCTCTCCTGGGTGTTCAAGTTCACGTTCAGAATTGAGTCAAGTGTCAATTTGCTGGCGTGTCGGCTATTCCCGATGGCATGCCGAGCGGTGTTCATAAAGACTTGATATGGCATTCGAAAGAAATTGGAAAAGAGGGCTTGAAAAAATCAAAGAGATCCCATTCAAAAATTGGACGAGTACATGGTGCTAAAGATTGTGTATAAACTATATGTCTTTTGGTGGCGCGAACATCTACAGATCGTTTACAGAGCCATTTTGGTAGAGACTTACAAGCACTGGCTGTAGTAGGGGTTCGACACCGTGCACCTGCTACCGGAAGCGCAGACAGTGGGGCCAGTGTAGCCGATTCCACCACTGAGGGAAAGATGATAAGCGAACAGGATTCAGCGACATATTGCAGATGAATTGCTTACCATTGACCATACTTGGTCTGGGTTGCAGCAGGGGCGGTGGTGGTGGTAGTGGTAGTTCCTCCTCCGGGGTTGGTGGTAACAGTACCAGTACTGCTGGTGTAGGTGGAGCCGATATCGCCAACCTTGATGTTAGAGAAAGTCACAGAGGCGTTAGCGTTGTTGGTCTCCACATCCTTGGGCGCGCCGGAAGTCGTCGCGCAGGCACCACGAGCAGCACCGGGCGAAGTGGAGTCGGTAGGGTAGGTCGAATCGAGCCAGAGCATGTTGGCGACGTGGTCGTCCCAGACGCTGAGAGCCAGGACCATGCCGTTCCTGAGACCTGCCTCCATTCCGGTGAAGCCGCCCTTGGACTGGAAGCTGTTGCTGTCGCCAAAGACCTTCTTCTGGTCAGTGCAGAATTGGGGAGTGATGGAATCGTAGGTGGGAAGTCCAGGGATGTTGGTCTTGGAGTTCTGAATAACCTTGCCGTCCTGGAGGTAGATGCGGCGAATTTCAGTGAGGTGGCCGTTGGCGGTACCGTCGGAGGTGATGAACTGGGTCACGACGGTCATCTTCTTCTTGGTGTCGACGGTGAGGCCAGCGCCAAAGAAAGTCTTGTCGCCCATACGGTAGGAATTGAAGTCGCAGCCATCGGGGTCGCAGACGCCGGAATAGCGGTCGGTGGGGGTGTTGCACTGAGATCCGGAGCAGCGGTAGGGGCCGGTGACGGTGCAAGGATGGGGAGTGTAGGCAGTGGCCATCGAGTTAGCCTCCCAGATATCCATCTCGTTGCAGCAGGTTCCGTATTTTCCCTGTCCTGCGTTGGCGTCGTTATCGGAAGGAGACCAGCCATCGACGTTGGCCTGGAAATAAATATTGTCAATAAGAAAATTCGAGAACAGAGACAAGAATAATAAAACGAACCTCTCCAGAAATGAACTTGATATCCTTGGGGCACTGAGAATCACAGTATCCAGTTCCGTACTTGGCGCCGGCCTTGTTCGTAGGGTACTTGGCCAGACCGCCATCCGCATCCATCTCGGAGAAGTAGAGGGCGCCATTGAGACCGCAAGGGAGGTTGGAAACATCGACGTCGAAGGTGAACTCCTGGTTGAGGACCTTAAACAGCTCGTACTTGGAGTCGCTACTCATGAGGTAGACACGCGAGCCGATGTTCTTGCCGCTGGTGTTGGAGGTGATGAACTTGAGGGTAAGCGCATTGCCGCTGGTTGTGATACCGTATGTGCCAGGATAGTCGGCGCCGTCGAGAGCGCAATTGGCCGCGCAGGTGGCACCGTTAGGACAGATCGTGGAATTCCAAGCGTTTCCAGTGTAGCAGTTGCTGTAGCCGTCCTTGGCGTGGATCCAGCGCCAGTTGGAGTCCAGGACGACTTGGCCTGTGGAGACGGCTGTGCAGCCACCAGATTTAGTGCATCGCTGGAAAGGAAGAGAAGGATGCGTCTCGGTCTGGTAAGTGCCAACGAGTTGACCCCAGGCGACCGAAGCGAAAGAGAGAGCGAGGAGAGTAGCCTTGGGGAACATTGTCGATGTCGAAAACCTGTGGGGATGACTTTGGTGAGGATACTCCTTGAACGCATCGAAGGTTTTATAGGGCAGAGAAAGCGGAAAAAATCCGGTGCGTTGAACGAGTTAGCGCAGGTGGTCTGGAGAAAATAGAGAAATTTCGAGGACCGAAGAGGGACATTATGCAATGGAGACCCAACAACCTGACGTTGGCGCCTCCTCGGAAGGTTGTCTACGCGCGCTCGCTGACGGTACATTTGTTGCCAAGCGCCAAGGTCATGTCTTTCTCGTTCACGGGATACCACCAATGGGTGCGTTGTGGTGTGGTATTTTTCGTAGAAAACATTAGAACGGTCACGGATATAAAGGTAATGTCACCGAGAGGTCATTAACTAGCCCCTATAGACGGCAGTGTTCAACCGGGTTGGAACATAAAAATAACCCGAGGAATAGGCGCTCCTACTCAAAAAGCGCATTAATATTATCAGGGTGCGTAAAAATAAGATAAAACAGTGCAGCTTACAAATGTGAGATCCAAATCCATGTTCCCGTTCTCTTTTTCGCAGTCGCACGACCAGAAAGTCAGCCACAATTCCTGCGTTCACGGTTCATGGCCTTGAGCACTCCAAAGCTGGAGCCAAGTAAACTGTTGTGTTTCTCCGCAGGTGCGGAAGAAATATGCATCCCCATCACCTCTCACGTGGATTGAATGGCGCAGAGATACGGAGTCGTTACCCTTGGCTCTTGTCGCCGTTGAAGTAATTATCTTGGCCTCTCAAAGTCATGACGATTCATTTACTGTTACAAGACCCGTAGTGAGCGAGATTGAAAGCAAAATGGCTGGGCATAGCGAAGAGAAAGTCCGAGAAGATGAAGCAGCGAGAACTATGCGGCCATACCTTGCAGGACGCGTCGAGCAGCGAACTGCTGATACTTGCGAGTCCGGGAAGTCAGCGGGTAGATGGTGTTGTGCATCGGGTGATTCGAAGGAGATTTCGAGGAGAAAAAAGGCGAGGAGGAGCGGTGTATGTAGATAAGCTTGTGTATAAGACATAGTGAAGGGGAGACCTATTCCTGCATCAGTTATCTAGGTGCAGGAAGATGAGCAAACGCAGCATACTCACCCGGTGTGTATGTTGGCGTAAAGCCCTGGTGCTTTTTGTGTGGAAAATGTGGGAAAGTGGGTATATGCACGAGCGCTTCATATACACGTCTCCCATCCGTTTGCCCATTGATACAAAGAATGTCGAATAGTCGTGGCATCTCCATCCCACAAACTCGACGTGGATTGCTTGCTACAAGCCATCATGAGCAACATGTGAGATATGTGATATTCGAATTCAATGACCTTTAAACTTCCATGCCTTCATTAATCGTTTCTGTCTGGAGACATATTAGCACCTGGCGCGCCTCCCTACCACAGCAATCGAGTAATTTGAATTAAAGTCTCAGTATTGACATTTATCGCAAAATTTGAGACTAGTCCTGGGGGGGGGGGGGGGGGGTATCAGACACATATCAAGCAGAAATAACAAAACCTTCAGCGTACATCGGATGAGACTTGTAGCGCGGTATTTGAAGCTGAAGTGTAGAGCAATTTTCAAGCAGGATCAGGATGTGATCAAGATTGCGAGAAGCGTACAGAAGTACGCACTTTATATTCCTGCAGAGGAGGTTATATATACCCCATCGTATTTTTAGCGTTCGAATTTTGGCCGATTGCCTATTTCTCGGAAACGCGGTGGATGGAGAGTGTACCATGTGCGCTGAAAATGAGAATACATGTTCGAATGATGAGAGAACCACGGGAGAGCTGGGTACGCGAACTGTTCTTCACGGATCAAGTAGAAGATTGCGTCTATTCAGTCTCTTCCGAATGATAAGTCCGCCTGATGTTGTTGCACATTTCTTTTCGACTTGATGTAGGGAGTCAAGATCAACTCCCAGAAGCATGTCAAGATGTTTCATGAATGAAGGGCTAATTAATGCCTCATAAGGTTCGGATTCAAGATGCGCGTGTACAACGGGTTGGGCATTCTGAGTTGATGACAAGGATCCGTCAACCAGGTGACAGTCCTTTCCTAGCGATCTATATTTCAAAGGTTCCAATCATGTTCTGAACATAGAAGCATGGTCGCTTGCCTATTTCTCGGAAGCGCTACATGCAAAAAGTAACCTGTGTGCGGAGCTTGAGATATGTACCGATACATAAACGAGACAGCCTCGGAGAGAGTAGAATCCGAACAGTATTCTTGAGGGTCAAGTAGAAGGTTACACCAATTCAAATTATCCCGAATGACCAGTCCTCCTGATTATGTTGCGCATGCCTGCACTTGATGAAGGAAAAAAGAAGACGGATTGGCAGATGCCCATTCAAAGTTCCCTACCGAGATTCAAGGCGTGCCTGATCTCCATTGCTGACATTGAGAACCGCAAGTCTATTACCTGGACCGCCCAGGTGTTGGACACAGAGAGTATAAGAAAGATCCCGAAGTATTTGTGGTACGATGCCGATGAAGCAAAGGTTGAAAACAACATAACAAGCAAGTGTCGGTTAAATCCGGTCGGAGTCAGAACTTTCCTAATCGCCCCGAAACGTCCACGAGTCCTCAGTTCTTTCCTACATCCAGCTTAACCAGGCCTGAAGTGTTATTTGGACGTATCGGAGGATGCTTCATCTCATGCTCTTCGCAATACAATTGCCCAAAGACGAGACATTATGCATTTATGATTGAAGACAGACAGGTTTATACTCAGCAAAGGACGAGCTCGCGTTGCATCCGCGTCTGTAAACTATCGCATCGGTGGAACGCTCAAAGTCAAAGTAATGGTCAAAACTGCCGTGACCTTTGCGCTTATTAGTCAAGGAAATGAGGTGCGTCGAGCATAGTTTGTTGCGTTGCCCTCGGATTAATGCATGAATTCGCGAACAGGTAGCAAGCCTGTGGCGTACAACGGAATGCTGGAATCTTTGTCTTTACGCTAGAAAGTCATACAATTAGGCTTCTTGAAAGGGAACTACGAGAAAAAACCAGCAACATTGGGAGAACAACGATGTTTGTCCTTGAGGTCGATGTTCAAATGCATTTTAGTGTATATATGCACCTCCTTCATCTTATTTCCAATCCCTTCGGTGGCTCTCTGTCTGTGGTATACAGCTCGACGGAATATCCCTTATCGGCGTTCTTGTTCGGCAAGTTCCTAATTTAGCTCTTCTTTAAGCTTCTCTATCCAATCTTATGCAGCATGCTATAGCATTGACAGTTCGTTTGGTCACATCCGGGCCTCGTCGTTACCTCATTGATCGGTCTCCTCTGCGAAGCACACTGAAGAGGTTTTCCTCCTGATATTTAAGGAGATCCCGTGGAGATCGCCTTGTGATGTCCCGCGCTGAAAACCACTCGGAGCATGCTTGCCTGTGGTCACACATGCTGATACGGAGACCGGTAAGGTTTGTCTTGTACTTTGATTAACCTTGAATGCTTTGGTTCTCTTACGTAGATCACTGCGTATTGCCTGCAACTTTGTGTAAATTGGGAGATTTCTACCTTCATGAGGTGAAGTCAGATTCTCCTGGATCCAGTTCTTCCTTTCATCATATTAGTAGGGATATCGACATTAATTTTCATTAATGATGTTCATCCTTCTGACCACATTGAAATGCGCACAAAAAGAGAACAATGATTTCAATTGGTCAGGGCTAATCTCAAGCTCACCGTATTGCGGAAATTTAAAATCACTTTAGGTTTGACTTTAGAAACGCGCATGCCATTCAAACACCAGAACTCCAGGTTTTCACAAGTAACCGGCATATATGCCACTACTGCTTTGGAGCATATAGTAAGGGAAATGAAAAGATACCATCCAATGAATCCATCCTTCGAGACTGTAAGTGTAGGTTCAATGCAATCCTTTACTGAATCATACGCTCCAGTATTCGCAATCTTCAATATTATTGGCTTTATCCGCCAAGTAACGTGCGGTTGACGAATTCGATCTAAGTTGATCGTTACATTCGCGCACTGCGACTGCGACTCTTCTGGATGTGATTGCCCGATCACGAAGTCCTTACCTATAAAAACTAGGCATCGTGTCCGACATCCGAGGTATTCTTCCCCCACATTCCTCAGTAGAGATGGTCGACTCGGACGATAGTCCCTCCCTTACAGTCCAAGGGTCGTCGAGTCCGAGTTTCGAAAAGGAGCCGCTGCCACCTTCAGCTCTTCCATCGACTGAAATACGTTACTGTCCACAAGAAAGAAACTTCCTGGGACCCTGTGAAGATGCCTATGATTGCGGAAGGGGTGCTTGGATGACAGTGGCAAGCGCGTAAGTATTCGATGCATTTTCCAAGTCGTTCATTGAGAAATCTTTCTAACATAGGTGGTTGGTTCAATTCTGCACTTACGGGTACGTCAAGTTGTTGTTCTCATAGTTGCATGCATTGATATCGGTTGTGCTTTTGTGTTCCCAAAGGTATATATCGGCGTTTGGAGTCTATCAAGATTATTACACCCGCGTTTTCCTCACCCACACGACACCGTCTAACATCAGGTAAGTGGGTCGATGACGTTTTCTTAGCTTATGTTTGATCTCTTCGACAGTTGGATAGGGAGCTTCCAATTATTCATGCAATATGCGCCTGGGATTCTTGTCGGCCGCGCTTTCGACGCGGGATATTTGTGGGTCGTCTGTTCAAATTGAAAGCACGTTCTGACAGGTCAGTGTGGATAGCCACACGATGATGGCGGTGGGATCCGGACTTCAAATAATGGCAATGTTCATGCTTTCCCTAGTGCAAATGCAGAGCTATTATCAAGTAAGTATGTCACCAATGTCATCGGTTTCTTCGACGCTACTCAATGAGATTGATTTTCCAGATATTTTTAACCCAAGCAGTGGGGATGGGACTCGCTCAGTCATTATTGTTTTTGCCTTCCTTGGCTGTGGTCGGACACCACTTCAAAGAGCGACGAGCGCTGGCGACGGGGATAGCGTTCTCGGTGAGTGTGCGATGTGTCAATATCTTCCGATTCTTATGCATATATGCGCATTAGGGTGCATCTGTAGGCGGAGTACTCTGGCCAATATTTTTGAACCAGCTCAACAAACGCATCTCCTTTGCAAACTCGATCCGCGCAACGGCAAGTCTAGCTGCTGTCATGCTTATTCTTGCGAATGTCCTCGCAAAAACTAGGCCACTCAAATCAGTCGTAGTGGAAAAACCAAATTTCAAAATAATTTTATGCGATTACGCGTATTTGGTGTCCATTGCGTCGTTTGTGTCTTTCCGTTATCTGTGTGGATGTGTCGCTTACCGCTTCTTTAGCGCATTCTTTATTAATCTAGGTCTATTCTTTCCATGTAGGTTTTACGTTTTGGAATCGCCTAGTCTCGCTCTAGGCTTATGCAGTACATAAGATTTCTATCTTCAGCTGTATGCCATCGATATTGGAGCCAATAAATCACTCGCCTTTTACTCCGTAAACATCCAAATTCTCATCGGAGAGAATACGCGGTTATTAATAATACCAACAGGTGACGATACTGAACGCTGGAAGCTTTCTGGGTCGACTTTTCCCAAACTTCTTTGCCGACAAACTTGGACCGTACAACATGCTCATTCCGTGCGTTTCCGTATCGTCGGGTCTGCTCTTTGCGATGCTGGGAATCTCGAACTTCAACGGTGTCGTAGTGTTTGGTTTTCTCTACGGATTTTCGTCTGGAGCTTGTGAGTCGAATTATTTCACGAATATTATATGCAATAGCTGATAGAAGCCTTCAAGATGTCGCATTGATACCCTCACTGCTGGCTCGATTTAGCTCGCATCCTGGAGAACACGGGTAAGCATCTGCAAGCTATCTCGCATACGGTATATAGATTGAAGATCTACAGAACCCGAATCGGGATCGCGTTCTCGATTGTTGGAATTTCCCTTCTGATTGGGACTCCAATTGAAGGCGCACTTCTTCACGGTGAGCACGGTCTTTACGTTTGGTATAGACCCATCGTGTTCTGCGGGGTGAGTCACCAAGAGTCATCGACGTGAACATCAATTGATTCATTGCGTCAAAGGTCATGGCAATGTCCGGCGCTATTGGAATGACCATATCACGTCTCATCTTTGTTTCTCAAGGAAGGTCTAGCGGGGGGTGGCGCGTTTAGGTGAAAAAATGAGTCGCAATGAGTCGTCTCTTGTATTATACGTTTTATCTTGCGAGTTGCCGGCAGCCGCTCCACAGTCTGTGGCAGCCCCATTGTTTATAGTGAGTTTTATTGAGCCTAACTTATTTTACGCCCGAAGCTATTTGTTTTTTTATCGCGTCAATACATGTTTTTGGCCGCAATCTATGAAGGCGACCAAGCCAGCCATCAGATAAGATAACTACGATCAGTGATCGGTCTCTCTTCTGCTTACTCCCTCTGATCCCGGTGCAGGGTCGCTAACGTGAACGCAACTCTAATTTCTGTGTTCATCAAGACACAACACATTAACAACTCCTCACATGCCTCACAGCCATCATTCTCACTCTGGACAGTTCTGTAAACACGCCGTGGGCACCCTAGAAGAAGTCGTGCAAGAAGCAATTCAACAGCGATTTCAAGTGTTTGGCCTGACGGAACATGTCCCTCGCTATCGTAAAGTTGATTTATACCCGGAAGAGGTAAATTATTCTCCATAATTTTAGCTTGTAACTGAACGCAACCATCTTGCAGAGCGAGCTAACCCTTGATGCTCTATCCGATCAATTCGACAAGTTCTTGGAGGAAGCACATCGTCTGAAATCCCTAGACGCGCCTACGATCAGTCTGCTTGTCGGACTGGAAACAGAATACATCACTGATATTGACCTTGTCAACCTCGAAAGGATAATAGAAAGGCTCGGGGGGCGCATCGAGTATTTGGTCGGATCCATTCATCATGTCAATGGCATCCCGATTGACTTCGATTTAGCAACATACCAACGTGCACTCGCCAGCGTCGAAAGTCGTCAAGAAACACTGCTCTTGGCCTACTTCGACGCGCAGTATGAGGTCATGCAGCGCTTCAAGCCCGAGATCATTGGTCATTTTGATCTATGCCGTCTTTTCACTCTGTCATTGCGATTCTCAGACTATCCCATCGTCTACGAGAAGATCCAGCGTAATATACGCTACGCGGTGGAATACGGCGCCCTATTCGAAGTTAACGCGGCGGCGTACAGGAAGGAATGGAGTACCGCGTACCCAGCAGAAGATGTTGTGGAGGTGAGTCGATCTCACCATGACATACCGTGGAAGATTGTTGAGTCCCCATGAGATCATCATCCGCCTCGGAGGGCGATTCACATTATCCGACGATAGCCACGGGCCACAAGCGGTCGGGTTGGATTACCACCGCTTGCCACTATATCTGAAGGCGATGGGAATTTCGGAGCTGTGGTATCTTCAGAAAACCACGACGCCGAATGCCGCCGGACGAACCATTATTGCTGTTAGACTTGACGGAGAGTGGTTAGACCAAAAATCATTGGCGTGAAAGGTCAACGTGATGGCTCGGGTACGATTTCGGCCCAATTCTTCAATGACGCATCACATGTTCTCCCTCCTCCGTTCCAAGTTACGGATCACAAAATTCGCCTCGAGCCACGATTTTGTGGAGTATCAGGTTGTCTCATTTTAACTAACTGCCGTAGCGCCCTCCCTTCCACCCCAGTTCACATTTTTCCTTGACATATTCTGTCATTCGGCCACAGACGCTGAGTCGAGATGAGATGATGACATACTCTCATATTATGTTGCGCATGACGTGGTAAATGCGACTGATCTCCATCATTTCTCACTTCTGGCTTCCTGACATACACGTCCGTATGTTTTATGCGACTAAATGTCTCGTGCATCGTCATTCAATCTATGATATCAGCTTTCGGGAACAGAAAGCCATCAATAAATAGAAGGAGGTAAGATGTTGAAATCTTATCAGGCGCGGAAGCAGGGTTGCTACCTTTGAACTAATCGCTTTGCTCCGACAATCCCCTCCGTGTCTCTTGTTAATTGCGAGAAATTGTGGGTATGTATTCCGAGCGTCAATTTAGAATTCAATCCCGAGCAATTTTCACAGGTGGCATGTTCGGGGTGCTGCATTCCGTTCTTCCGTTGCCTTTAGAGTTTGTTATTCCTCGCGGTCTTCGTGCCCACCGGCGAACTACAGATCTCACTCGGTGTCAATGACAGTTGCTTTGATTGCTGAGCTTTATTTAAAATAGATGGTCACATCTGTTTCGTATCAGCAAATTGACTTATTTAAGAAAAGAAATATGAGCGCGCCTATGGCAGATGTACCAGTACGAGATGACATCGACCCCATTAATTATCTTCTTCCCAACATGTTGACAAACAATCGGAAGCGATGCCATTTCAGGGTGAATACAATAATCTAATATAACCTCTTTTTTACCTCCTTCGGTTATATCTGGCGTTCATTCATTCTTCCGTTCAGATCTTCAGAAATCTTAGCTCGATCCCTCCATTCGCTATCCTCTTTCCGGACATCGAAGACTTGTTTCTTGTGGTTCGACCCTTGGCTGTGTCTTGTAGACTTTAGGCCTTGAGCCGCGATTGTATTTAAGCACCGAGGCAAAAAGAATACAGTCAGTCAGCACACCCACCCTTCCAAAAAATCGCCTTCAACAGCTTCGTCTTCATCCACCAAACACAGGTGAGGTTGGAAGCCTTGACCGCAGTATTTAGCATACACTGAACAATAGGGTCGATGCCCAGACCATCTTTGTCTATCTGAAATGTGCTACCGAGAAATCCACTGCACCAAACACGTCTGTGGACACGCTCACCCTCAATCGGACAGAAAGGTGCGCCCCATTTCGGTTCCTTCAGTTGTCCAACCGCTGACTGATTCTTTCAACATCGCCCGCTTCCGTCGTCCTAGGTGGACTGCAACGCAGCAAATTGCCGTTATAGTGCCTCTCATTCTCCTGTGTGCTCCCCGAAGACTTGCCCTCAGACCTGCAAGCAGTGGTACGTCTGGGGTTTCAGGATGAATATCAACGTGTGCGCACCTTGCTGACCGTTTGGTGCCAGGTTGAAACCAGCGCGCACTGTTGTGACAGGGAACTCTCCATCTCGTTGCGGGCACTGCATGAGCTCCAAGTGATTGACATTTGCTTGTCTTCGCCCACCGAGCATGTCTTTTAAGCACTTTCACAACCTAGCCGTTTAAGCCTAATCATTGATTTATCCACCACCGTTGCCGATCTGTAGCTGTCTTGATTTTGGCAGAAATGTCGTCTATATGCGATGTCTATATTCCATCACATGTTCTCCGTATCATTTTCCTATTATCAGTCTTAGATCAGTATAATTACTTCGCTCTTATTGTAGTTCCAGCTTACCTTGGTATCCACTTTTGGCTCCATTTTCAATGAACGATCTTTCTCGCTGACAGATGAGCGACTAAAAAGAGGGATCTATGGATACTTAGGAGAAAGGGGAAAAAGAGGCGAGGTACCCCATCATCGATGGTTTGCATGACTGTTACATCCACGTTGGATATGGAGTGTCTAGGCCTTTCTTAATACATGATGCATGTCCGACTCAGCGGAAAATTGAGAGTGCAATGTGGAACTCGCGTATCATCAGTGGAGGTTCAGACGACCCATAGATTCCCATTGTTGATTACAATATCGTCAGAAAATCCGAAGGATCGAGAGCCCAAGTGAAGCGCCACTACGAAGTCACGGCGTCATGTTTGACAAAAAATGGTCCATAAATTACACAACGCCTGATGACACAATGGTATGCCACATGCAGTGCTTGTTTTCTCGACCTTATTTCTTTCCACCATTAGTCACTGATAGTCCAATGCCGCTATGGAGCCTCAGCTCCACCACAAGGTGTCCTCATTCCCGAAGCATTTCTAGATGTGAAGAAGCTTGGAACGAATCCACATTACGAAACCTGCCGTATTCTAGGATAAGGGATCAAAGAAGCATTGACGGAACGAAAGGTACGAGAATATGCCTGGTCTTTTCTCGCAAGTACTCGCAAGGATTACCAAAGAAAAGGCACCAAGTCGCAAGCCCATGTCAGCAAACAGGCGCAGAAATAGTAGCCGAGCCTTTCAGAGAGAAAAAATAGAGCAAGACCCAAATGGGGGACAATGTTCATATGTCGGCCATAAGGCCCGCATAGCGTTTGACACAGAAAAGGAAGTATAAATCTGGGATCCGATTCAGAAGAAGGCAACTTTCGCAGAGCTGTACTTCAGAGCCGAATAACAAACGGGTCAAAGTCTGGCCAGGCCGCGGGCTACGTGCTGTTGGGTCGAGAAATATTGTTATGTTCCACAAAGCAGTAAGTAATCGTCATGAACGCTCAAGAACGAGCCTGAGTTTTATGAACCTGCAACAGCCTAGAAGACTATACTTAACCGCAGCCAAGGCACGCAAGTTCATAAAAAAAACATAGAAAAGTCAGTGACATAAACCAAGAAAAGAGTCCTCTACAGAGCCTTCCAGTAAGATGCATGCGGAAAGCTGGCATCTTCTGAGAGTAGCTCAGAAAAAATCGGGCATAGCTGAGTGTGAGTTTGAGTTCAACTTCAAGAGTTGAAAATCCGAGTTGGCGTGAAGGCACGTTGATGTCACAGAATATAAAGTCACGCTATCATGTGACATCTTTCGAGATCGCCACGCGCCGCGATATTTTGTGATGAGTGGCTCTTTCTTTCCTTTCATCATCGCGATCTCACGAAATATCGAGAAACCTTACACGAAAATTGGAATCGAACGTGGAGGTATCAAATGGCTGACCTTCCCAACCTCCTACTCGCATCGTTGAACCCAGAAACAAGGAGACAAGCCGAACAAAGTCTGGCTGCATTGAGGACTCAGTCCGGTTTCCTGACGCATCTTCTTCGCCTCATCCTCGATCCATCTCAAGACCGTGCAGTACGACTGTCCGGAAGTATCTATCTGAAAAATATCACGAAATTGCGTTGGGAAGAGGTGCGTCAAACTTTGACATCGGTTCATCTGTTTTAGAGCTTAGACAGCGCGATCGATGCAGGATGAACAGCCTTTGGCCGAGCAGGACAAGGCGGCGCTACGTGCGGAACTAGTACCAGCAATGCTTGCTTTATCAGCGCCTGCTGATAAGGCCATTCGTGCGCAAGTGGCGGAGTCGGTTTCTTTGATCGCAGAGCTTGACTTTCCGGCGAAATGGGACAATCTTATCGATGTACGTCGCATTTTTTATTTCGCCCAAGGGTTTGCCCGACAGGATATCAGCAATTAGTCGCGTCACTATCAGCTACCGACTATAATGTCAACATTGGAGTTCTGCAGACGGCACACTCCATTTTCCAGCAATGGCGGTCTCATGTCCGCTCCGATCAGCTCTTCACCGAAATCAATTTCGTCCTCTCCAAGTTCATGGATCCTTTCATGCAACTCTTTCGTCGAACAGCCACTCTCCTTTTGACTAAACCAAGCCCGGAACCCGCGCTGACGTCACCACAATCCAACTATGAGCTCTTGGCCCAGGCTATGGTCCTTCTCGTTGATATCTACTATGATTTCACTTGTCAGGATCTTCCTCCAGCGATTGAGGATAGCCACGAAGAATTTTTTGGTCCTGGGACTGGCTGGTTTCAGGCATTCCTTCTGTGGGAGCCTGCCGAGATCCAGAGCGATGTGTGTTACGCACTTCTTTTCAGCTATTTTTCGAGTCTGATTCGTGTCCATGCAGCCTGATGATACCACACCTTCCTTGACCTCTCAAATCAAAACGGGTATTCTGGAGATATCTGAGGTAGCTCTCGATATATTTTCAATGAATCATTCTAATTTCGTGGTATAGCTCTTTATCAAACTTTATCCGGAACAATTACAGAAGACTCCAGCAGTTGAAACACTTGTCCAAGGCGTATGGTCGCTAGTAGGATCCAACAAGCTGCCTGGAGTGGGAGACGATTCTGTCAGTTTTTTAAAGTTTCAAAATTTCTCTGGCTCATCATAACCCATACAGTTGGTGTCGCAATCTCTCCGTTTCATTTCGACCGCTATTCGCTCGGGATATTATAAATCCCTCTTCTCCTCGCGCGACACTATCTCTTCGCTGGTGCAAGGCGTTGTCGTGCCAAATGTTGCGCTGCGCGAGCATGACGTCGAGCAATTTGAGGATGACCCGCTTGAGTTCATCCGCCTCGACCTTGCGGTTTCGGCTACGGGTACCGATTTAGCCACTCGCCGGCAAGCAGCGGCTGATGTGCTGCAGGCTTTAGTGGGCAGTGGATACGACGCGGAGGCGACGGACATCGTGGGCGCATGGATCAACACTGGTCTCTCGGAGTATGCATCCAACAAGACGGAAAATTGGAAAGCTAAGGATAGTGCTGTCTATCTATTGACAGCGGTTGCTACTAAAGGCTCGACAACCCAGGTTCGTTTGTATGCATTTTGGTTTCAATTGTTAACTCTATCTTTCAGCATGGAGTTACTTCAACGAACGCGCTAGTCGATGTTGTGAAATTTTTCTCTGATCATGTTTTCCAAGACCTGCAAGCAGCATCTGGCACTGTACACCCCATTTTGCAAGTCGATGCTATTCGCTTCTTGTACACTTTTCGTAACCAGGTAAATGCTAGCTGCGATATTTACTCGAATGGGCATTTTCTGACATTGCATTCGTCTCGCAGCTAACGAAGCCTCAGCTTCTTTCCGTACTTCCACTTCTCGCTCATCATCTCCGGTCAGAAAACTACGTCACCTATACATATGCTGCAATCACCATCGACCGAATCCTAGCGATCAAACAGAACAATCAACTCCTGTGAGTCTTATCCCTTATGTGTCGCTTATTGTCTGCTATTTTTATCTGAGAACGTAAACTCATGCCCGTATATCATCTTCGATAGCTTCGCCCAAGCTGACATCCACGATTCTGCTCTGGATTTAATTGATGCTCTCTTATCACGAATGGAAGCTGCGCGCACTCCCGAAAAAGTTGCCGAAAATGATCACTTGATGAAGTGTATGTTTCAGCTCTCATGCATCTTCCCGAATTCAGTTCTTCTCTGACATACATCATGCGGATTAGGTACCATGCGCATCATTGTCACTGCGCGTCAGACACTCACGCCCGGCTATGAACGAATTTTGGGTCGTTTGGTCGCCATCTTGGGCGTCATCTCGAAGAACCCCAGCAACCCTCTCTTTGATCAATATATCTTTGAAAGCATCTCTGGATTGATGAGGTATGTCATCTTTGTTCTCTAGATCTTAATTTTTCTTAGCGTAATGTCGGTTACAGATTTGTCGTTGCTGGTGCTCCCACGACGCTCCGTACATTTGAGCAAGCCCTTTTCGGTCCATTCACTATCATCCTCCAGCAAGATATCGATCGTAGGTGCTTCTCAGTAGCTTCTGCAGACCTGTTTCCTAACGCCTTCCTGGGATCTTCCAGAATACATCCCCTATGTCTTCCAAGTCCTTTCCCAGATGCTCGAACTTCACCGTGGTGGCCCAGTTCCCACAGAGTACCGCAGTTTGTTGCCAATCCTCCTCACACCGGCAATGTGGATGCAGAAGGGCAGCATTCCCGGACTTGTGAGGTTGCTTAAGGCATTCCTCGCACAGGATCACGAGCAGATGTTCGCCTCCGGACAAGTTGCATCGGTCCTCGCCGTCGTCCAGCAACGTCTGGTCCCCTCCAAGTTGAACGACACATGGGGTATCGAGCTACTGCAAGCCGTTGTTCTCAATGTTAAACCGTAAGTTGTTTCAGGGAGTCGGTGACGAACACCTGCTGAACGCGTTGCAGTGCCAACCTCCAGCAGTACTTGAAGCCCATTCTAATCAGCCTCCTTACTCGTCTACATGCCAACAAGACAGACAAGTTCGCATATCTGTTCGCGAAGTTCTTGCTCTTCATGATGGCTATCAATGTCGACGGCTTGACCCCCGACCTCGTCATCTCAGCTATGGAAGAGATCCAGCCACAGTAAGTCCCTTCGTTGATCATTCTTCTGTCTGGCGTACTGATGTTGTTGAATGACAGGCTCTGGTATCAGGTTACAACGAATTTCATCGTTCCTCAGGCTCCCAAGTTCCCTCACAAGGAGCGAAAGCTCGCTGCTGTTGGTATCACTCGCCTGCTGTGTAATAGCACTCTCATGCTTCAAGAACCCTCCATCCGCGCATGGTGTGTATACGTATCTCCTTTTCCCTGCCCCGTCCGCGCTAACCGGTGTTCACGATTAGGTCTCCAACGTACTCGGCCCTCGGTAGGCTGTTCAAGGAGCGACAATACCTGGATCAGAAGCCAGAGGATGCAGGCGATGCCGCCATCACCGCTATCGACTTTGAGGAGCAGGCCGCAGGGTATCAGGCTGCGTATTCCCGCCTGGCAGCGTCTGAGACAGCGGAGGCGGACCCTGTTGCTTACATTGCGAACCCACTGCTCTACCTCCAACAGGAACTTGAGAAACTGACGGCACGGTATGGACAACAGGTACAATCGTTAATTGCGGCGGCGGAGGGCGGAAGGATCCAATAAATATCGAGAGAGGGTGTGAAGTATTCGAATTGAAGAATTCCAAGAAGTCGTTTGTTTTATGTCGAAATTCCGCTAAATTCACTGTATTCATAATCAGCACAACAAAAAGTTCCTTAGAAACGTGTTGCAAAGTCGAAAGGAGTGTCGTGATGCTCGGAAGTCGGACTTACCGTTGACTTGCCGTTGATTTGCAGAAATTAGGTTTTTACGAAGCAAAAGCAAGGTTCTGTTCAGGTCAATGACAACGAGATTTCGGTAACATCTATGCGGGTTGCGGGTTCTCAAGGGTCCTCCGTTTGAGCGACTCATTACATATATCTTTATTATGAGCAAAGGGTATTTTGGCACTATAGCTTCAGACCTGATCTGTCGGAATGATATTTATTTTCATCTTCATCCCAGGAGTCATGTACCCTTTCCTCACGCTCAGTAAGTCAAATCTGCATGCGCCACCCGTGCTATTGAAGCAGTGAGCCAATCTGGACCTCCATCAGATGTTGGCGGTGTTTTATTCGGGTTGGACACACTCGAATCGCTAGCTCGAAGGTTATAAAGCAATCGGCTCTAATCTAATCATCTTTGAATTTACATACAATTTCAAATTGAATGTCAACTCTTTCCACTATTCGGATTCAGAACACCAGCGCTCCAACCGCTCTCGCATAGCTTCGCCCAAATATTCTTTGGCGTTCGGACCAACTAAAAGATCCCTGCTAGTGACGGGCGCTAAAACAGCACCATGACTCAGTGATTGCCGGTGTTCATTTCATGTGCCGCGAGGGATTTCCCAGTCGCATTCATTCATGATCATCCCTTTCTTATGAACCCAGGCCTCTTACTACACGGTCTTCTGGTTCCAATGTTGCTCTCTCTGTCCTCCTCTCTTCCTCTAAATTGTGGATAAGATTGCACTTTCGTTTGCCGAGTTTCCAGAAGAGCTAAATAAAGGCTTAAAGTTTGTTTCGACATTTGCGCGCATGGCTATGCAGGGCTATTTATCTGTGGTATGTCGAACGCCGTTGAGGTAATTGAATTATCCCTGTTTAGCGCACGGTCGTGACAGGTAGCGTGGTCTTTCGTTGGTTCCTCTCCGTATATCCGCAGATGCTCGAGAATAGGGTTCCCCAATATGTTCTACTCACTGATCACTGATCTTTAACATGTAGAGTCCTCCTTCCTGAGTAATGTAAAGTATGTTTTAAATGTTCAACATGGCCTGAATTTTCATGAGAATGGATTATGTACGTTTTCCAGTTTTCAGCGATGCTTTTTCATCCTTCTAATCAGCACGCAGGGTCAGACTTACAGGGTCCGGCATGAAACTCGGCGATGTATCGAAGGAGTAAGTGCCGGAATCGTTGACGACAGGTCTCTGACGACCTTCGTGCCTGCATCTTCAATTCGCTTTCGTAAACCACCACTCTATGTAAAAGACTAAGCTGACGAGTGCGGTGAGCCCATAACTCTTCCTTCCTCCTTTTCCACTGCAGCTTCGTGTCTGCCCCAAAATCTTTTCGTTGTGTTTGACTCAGAGACACGTGGCAGCCCTGGCGATGTTTCTGCCAAGTGCAAACATTGGCCCTCTGGACACTTTGCACATACCAGGGCCTTTGTCGAGTAAGTGAAGCTGGAGCTAGCTGCTTTGGTCAGATGGAGGGTTCTGACAGATACGTGCTTTAGTTTCAGCATTCGTGGTGCAGGTTTGGGAGCTCGGACTGCACTGGAGTGATGAGCTGGAATATCTATGGAAGTTCGTATTCGACTCCATTCTTTCTTGTTGTTCTGTAACTGATTAAGGCCCTTCGAAGAGGACGGTTCAACTTCATCAAGGCGTTGTATTTCTTCTCCCGATATGTTCTTCTGGTTGCGCAATTGTGAGTCCATTCGGTCTTCTGTTCACTGCTCGGCGGTCCATGGATGTTGAGCGGGTATCATTAGCGTCAGCGAAATCATAACATACAAAATGCTCAACCGAGAACAAACGGTCGAAGGTTGCATCCATGTTTTCACTTACAAAGTCATCATGGCACAGCTGACATTGACGGTGGTGGAGACAATTCTGCTCATCCGAGGTACGTCTCTAGTCTGGGCGTATATGTTCCTTGCTTGATATTCTCCTCAACATCTAGTATATGCCCTGTATAACCAGAGCTTCCAAGTCAAGCGCTTCCTTGCAATCGTCTTTCTTATTGCTCAAACGCTTGAAATCTGGGCGACCGGCCGAATCGTAGGCCATCTCTTGCACACTACCGACTGTAAACCGCCCGCAGCTAACAGTAGCACATTGGTTCAATTCGGGTTAGATATTTCTCTGCATATTTGTTGTATGATAATGCTGACATCTCGTTCTCATTCAAGCGTCGGAGCTAGTCTGTGCCAACTTGTCATCTTCGTCTTGAGCTTGTTCAAATTGCTGACGCGTTGGTCTTCGCGGACTCCTCTAACTTCACTTATGATTAAGGAAGGAGTAGCCGCGTTTTTACTAATCGTCGGTGAGTTAAAATCGTTCATATTCTTGAAACAATGCCGATTTGGTGCTTCAGTTCTATTGGTCGTTATGATGTCTTATTATCAAGTATTTCGGAGGTTCGACCTGGATCTAGGGAATGCGGCGTTTGCGTACGTGCTCAACCTCATGCGATCATGGCTAAATTATTTATTTGTTACCTTTCTTTGCAGTTGGTACATTGCGCTAATGTCAGCGGGGGTATGTCACTTGTTTTTTCTCGAGGCCTAAAATAACATGAGAGACTTTAGGCTTCAAGACTTATTCTCAACATGAGACGGCTGGCTGTGAAGAGTCGGCGCAGACGCCAGATACGTCACCTTTCCTTATACAATGAGATCGACAGCGCTGCTCTGGAAGACAGCCTCTATGACTCCGACGATACGATCTGCCTGACGACGTTCTACGAGTAGACAGATCTACCTGTCGTCATCTGGGCTGTCGCGCTTCAACACGGACTGTTTCTCATAAAAGATTCCTGTGTTCATTTCTTCTCCTTTGTCTGCTTTGTCGTACCATATCCGTGTTTGCTTGCATTCATTTCGTACACCCATCCCTATTTACAAATGTCGTATCTGAATACATCCCTTGTCGCCTTACAATTATTTGTACATACATCACAATCCATCCATACATCAATCGTGTCCTTATATACTATAGCACTAGCCAATTTACAACGCCGTTTTAGACAGCTTAACATTGGTCGACTTGGGACAGAATCAAGATACCACAACAGGAAATCATCGCGTAGGCGAGATAGGCTTTCTGCATCCATGCTCTAGAGTGGGCGACCGCAAAATATAACCTCGCAACATCCTATATCTAAATCTATAACCCAGCATATCTATAGATTTGCCCTCGAAAAGGTGTCCTCTATCGTTAGAAGTGGAGCAATAGCACAACGCAAGTAGTCGGACAGGTCATCTGCGAGCTCTTGTGGTGCCTCTTGTGGAATCTAAAACCACATAAATTTGAGCTATGGTCGATATATCTGAGCCTCCGACACTCACTAGATGACCCCCACCCCGAATTCGCGTGTTCGTCGAATTCTTCCTGCGCACCCAAACCTTCAGTGGCGTTTTTCCTGGAACCCCGAGCTCAGGCGCACCCGGCCGGCCGGGCATCACCCAACGCAGAGCAACGCGCGGATCCAAGTCTGCGAGCCGACAAAACGTTTCGTACTCACTATGCTCCTCTGCAAACACCACCGCCTCCTGCACACCCGACATCTTCAAGCGCACGCCCCCTGTTGAAGACTCCGTAAGGCCGCATTCGACGTAAATCTGCAGTACGCGGGGGTCCCAGATGGCGAAGAATGGCGAGGCTTGGAAGGAGGCTAGTGCAGCAGCCCGGGACGGCCAAGAGGTGCGGCGACTCAGTGCTCCGAGTGCGAGGTTACTAGGCCGTGTCTCACCCCAGCCAAAGTCGGGCACTAAAATAACAGGGTCTATTAGGTAGATAGCAGTAAAGAGTTCGGGGTAGAGGGTGGCGGCGAGAGCTCTACATAAGATATCGTGAATTACTGAGTTCAGTCAGAGACAAAATTAGAACTGACGATGTGCATCCTCCATACGAATGGCCAATTGCGACCAATTTGCGCTGACTGAAACCGCTCCGTATCCGTCTTGCCGTCTCCCTTGCGGATACTCGGGGAAGGTGCGTTTGCAACGGGCCGCTGCTAACGGTCGTGGGCATGAAGTGGAGGAGAAAATTCGTGATATCGCGGGCATTATCATGCCAATCGACTTCGGAAAAATAATGATATGATTAGATGCAATACACAACAGATGATCAAACTCACAAAGCCCTGAGTTGGAAGAAGCATTCAAAAGGGCGGCATCTCCGTGCTGAATGGACTCCCATACCCAAACTTCATCTATTATGTCTGCGGCCGGAGAATTAAATAGATCCTCCAGAGTGGGCTCAAAAATCTGCGAATATTTGTTAACGCATTTGGAGCCAAGGAAATTTTTGAACGCACTTCCTTCGGAAAACCGTTCGCATGGTGGAACGCCAGTGTCAAACCCGGCCGTCCACGCTCTCCAATATCCGTCCGCACGTATCTGTTTAGACAATTCCACAAAACCTGTGGGTATCCATCAGTAACGCGACTCGTCCGCAATTCCTCGAGTTCCCATCGCGCCTGGACGAGCAAGCGTTTCCGCTCGTCCTTAGGAACATGTTGTGGTGGAAGCACCGGTTCGGGAGTTGGACGCGTCGTTCTCAGGTAACATGCCGGGATAAGGTGCGTCGATAAGTTCCATCGCCCCGTAAAAGATGGTTGTCTAGGTGGCGAAGGTAAATTTGGACGATCTAGAGGTTCTGGGGGTGGGTATATTGGCAAGACACGCCGCACTTCAACGGGACTCCAGGTGAACGAGGATGGCTGAGGGTAGGCATTGGGCTTCATGATTTCTTTAGGGCATCCACGGCCTCTCTGAGAGGTGTTTTATAAGTAGGAATCCGGGGACGATGGATGCGGGGATGAAGCAAGAATGGCGGCTACCCGAATGACCGATGGATCAAATTCCACTCACGTGGCCGGCCTTCAGGTTGATGCTTGCCCGTCGCCGAACGACAATCATTCATAAAAAGTTATAAGAATTGTCGAGAAGACCTTCGAAAAAAAAATAACCAGTAGTAGGGATAATCATAAATCCTGAAATAGACCGATAACGCAATTTTTTGTATAGGTATGAGTTGATCAGAACAATTTATGCGGTCGATGTATAGATTAACTAGCCTTGATATGAGCGCCTATTGGGCGCTTCGATGATGATTCACGATCCGGAGAGCGAGGTTTATACCTTTGAGCTTGCTGCTAAAGCATAGAATATGGGTCAAAGCCTCATGCCAACGCAGGTGAGAGGACAGGGATGATGTGAGAAGAGGAAAGAATGAGAAAACTTATATTTATCACTGTAGTAGTTGAAACTAGACTCACACTGCGGAGAATCTTGTCATCAACTAGTCGGCAGACGCATGTTGCAAGCATTTCAACAAAGTTTTAAAATATACTACAACTATGAACTGCAAGCTAAAATAAGATTCATTTTTTCCATCAATTCCTGAAGTGACCGTGGTCTCAGGTAAATGTGGCCAAGTATTCAGTATTCAAAGCCATAGCTATCTGCTGTATCGATATGGTATAGGGCGTATTGCAAGTAGCTTTCGATGAATTACTCATCTGTACCAGAATCAACCCTCAGTAGAGAACTTGAAATGAATCCGTTGAACCCTTACGTTCAGAAAAATTGTATCTTCTGTGATCCGATCCATGCGCACAGGATAGCACAGCCAAAGCAGAGAACCAGAATATCGCGTGTAGCACTTCTATAACGAATGATCTGACTCATTCCATTATTGGTTTCTTGATACTCGACTATAAAATTTCCCTTCGTGTATTTACGAAATGCCCGAAGTGGGCTTCTTGAATCAGATATTTACTTCTGGATACAAGCGGATTTGAGCACGAAGGCCCATACTCAACTGATCATGAGGGAAGAGAATGTCTATACCAGATTCAGTCATGGTCCCCCGGAGTGATTCGGATAAGGATTCAGCTGCTATTCGCGTCGCATGAAGGCGAGCTACTGAGTATATATGCGCCAACAGAAGGATTTCTGGAGACAACTAGCGGGTGCCAGCCAGTGCCAAGGATAGGCTTAGGGCTGACTTCTGCCCTCAAAGCGACATGCAATGCAATACCTCCTGCGTGTGCATTTTCAACGCCTGTTGCATGATATATATCAAACGATTCTGAACTAAAAATTAGTGTATATATGCGCATATATTTGAAGAATCTTTAGCGCTGAGACAATCACAAGATGACTTTCAGCTATGTAAAATAAACAAAGAACTATGCCGGAGAGTGCTGGGTAAGATAATAGAATCAGATATGATTGACTGAAGCTAGCCCAGGATCAGCGTCCTGGAGTTTAGAGCAGAGAGCCTGACAGCAATGAGATATTGAGAGAGGATTCGAGAGAAGAGTGCAAAGAACACTAATTAAAAGTGGAGACCCTTATGCATGAGAAAGAATGAAGTGATCCACGCGCCGAGGAGGAAAGCGTTCGTCGATTCGCTGTTAACTGCGTGTGCCCAATGGTAGTATCATTGACAAGAATATTCTTTGAGCATGACAGCAGAAGACTTTGAGAATAGATCGGCAGTCCTAGAGAGGGGGAAGAGTGGATGTAGATGAGGGAGAGAAGGAAGGAGGGGGAGTAAAGGAAGTGGCACTGGAGACGCGTCGCGCCGACTTTAATTAAAACTACTAAATAGTCACGTGTATCTAATGGAATCCAAAATGTCGGCCCCGTTGGACAAGACTCGAGACTCGAGACTCCGGAGACCCGGCATAAGCGCTGCCGACGCCCTTTATTATAAATAAATACCG
>MU155507.1:0-17681 GCA_015484465.1 Pholiota conissans
CGAACAACATCCCGACGGCATTTCCTCAGCCGGAATCACAACGTATGTTTCTCATTAGCTGTGTTCCATGTGCTCCTTAACGTTTCTTCTAGTTCGTCGCTCAACGCATTTTGGACATCAATGAGAACCAGACATACAAGAAGACTTTCGAGGCGACAGGAAGGCGAACGTCAGCGCAATGCGCAAGACGACGAAATCTTCAACCGCACGCGTTTGGTCAACTGCGGTTGCTTTATGAACATCATTCTCAGATGTTTGTATTCTTCACGAGTCTTTCATCCCTTGCTCAAAATTATATGCAGATTATGTTGATGCCATCCTTGGTCTAGTCCGCGACCAAAGTGACTGGCATCTCGACCCTCTTCAGGTAAGTGATCGCCCCTCCCCTCGCCCCTCCCCATTTCCACTAACACCACCTCCACAGCCCATCCGCGAAGCCAGCCATGATTTCACGCCCCTCGGCGAAGGCAACGTCGTCTCCGTCGAGTTCAACCTGCTCTACCGGTGGCACTCGACGCTGTCCGCGCAGGACACGGAGTGGTTCGAGAACGATGTCTTCAAGCGCGCGTTCCCTGGCGTGAACCCCGCTGAGCTCACCACGCAGCAGAGCAGTTCAAGGCAGTCGCGCATGGCGTGGCCAAGCAGGCGGGGAGCGATCCCAGGAAATGGGCACCCAGCGGGTAAGTTGTGTATTTGTGTTCGCGAATTTGGGCACTCTGTTAATTTTTTAACCCCGTTGGATAGGTTGAAGAGGGACGCTTCCGGTCGGTTCAAAGACGGCGATCTCGCGAATGTGCTGCAGAACGCGACAGATTGGTATGCCGGTGCATTCAAGGCACGCTGTATCCCTGAAACCCTCCGCATGGTGGAACTCATGGCCATCGAGCAGTCGCGGACATGGGGTACATGTCCTGTACGTTATGTTTGCATTCTATGAAAGTCGGAGATCACTCATCGCCGTATTTCATATATTCTCAACTGAACGAATTCAGGAAGTTTTTGGGCTTGAAGCGTAAGCCGTTATATTTCTATTGTCAAAGGGTGGAATTAAAGTGTTTAATCGAATATAGCATACTCGACCTTCAAGGAATGGAATCCAGATCCCAAAGTGGAGAAAACACTCGAGCTGATCAAGACGAAGGCGATTGAGAAAATTGGCACCCGGGATCGGTTTGTGGATGTGATTAAGGATGTGATTAATCTGTTGCCGATTCACTGGTTGTCTCAAGAAGTCGTGCGTACATTCTTATGGTTGTATTTTGGTGCCTATATACCTTTTGCTTATTCCTCTTTATCTATCTAGGCTGGCTTCCCACTGAAGACTGAAAAGACACAAAAAGGCCAGTGGTACGAGGGCGTTACATATGACCGATGGTCAGATATCGCTGAGTGCGTTCAACCTTCATTTTTTTTTTTTTTTTGCATTGGCACCCAAGAATTAATTATCCTCGCCAGATACATCTACCTCGACTTTGACCCCGTCAATGACTGGCGTCTGCGCGAATCATCACAAGTCAATGCCCATGAGTGCATCTCAGCTATCGCCGGACATCTCGATCGGGTCTCTCTGGTACGTTGCATTCATCATCAGCCCATTATCATCTAGAACGCGTCCGTTTCTCATGCACACCTTTTTTTTTTTTTTTAGCCCGGCAAGGCCAAATACCCTTCCTCAAGAAATTGTGGGAAGACCACGGCAAAAGCAACGGCATCCCCGTCGAATTCGCCGCCTACCTCTTCGCCGCAACCGTGCCCACCGCGACGCTCTACTCCCAGGCGCTCTCGCATATCGTCAACTTCTATCTACAGGACGAGAGGAAGGCGCGGAGAGAGGAGATTGTCGTGCTGTCCAAGTCGACGGATAAGGACGCGAATGCGAAGATTATGCGGCATGCGTATGAAGCGCTGAGTGAGTTTGTTTTGCCACTGGATGGTTTTGGGCGCCGCTGATGTTTGGATTTTTAGGATTGCACCCTATTGTATGCCTGGTCTTTTTGTGAATGTTGGGACATGATACTGATGTTAGCTTTTTTTTCAAGACTGCTGGTGTATACCGCACGGCGATCAAGGCTGGTTCCATTGGACCTGTCGAGGTTCAGGGCGGCCAATCAGTCTCTGCTAGCATCATCGATGCCAACACCGATGTAAGGAGATTTATTTCCGCGTGTCGACATCAGCTTATTCCGTGTTCTTTTTCGCAAGGCCACTGTCTTCGGACCGAATGCACTCACCCCTAACTTTGACGCTGCTGCGAAGAGTGGCTTTGTTGCTTTGACGATGGATTCTTGACCCCCTCATTCTTCGATATGTGAGCTTCTTCTGTTCTTAAACGCCGAAAGTAACACTTGCTGATCAATTCTATGTATCATAGACCGTACCTCCTGTGTTGGGTGTTATCTTTGGTCTCAAAGATCTGAAGAGAGGGCCTAATGAATCTGGAAAACTTTTGACGTATGTTGTTCTCTATATCCACAGCGGTTCGTCATCTGAATATCGTTTCATTGCAGATTTACGGAAGACTTCCATGGTGCGAAGCGCGTCATGTATCCTTCTCAACGCGGGCTCGTAACACCCTGGCCTGAATCTCTTATTCTTGAGGTACACAACTCTCGTCGCTGAATCTCAACCCGTATAGCTAATCGTTTGCGTCTAGTATACCGATTAAAAACCTCAAAGTTTTCGTTATTATTGCCTTCAGGTTTACTAGTATTTTTCATTTGTAGTATATCGCAATAATTTGTTGTAATAGCGCCCAAAATATTTAATGAGAGCACTGTTTCTAAATCCACCTTCAGGATATGATTAGTTGGTGAATGTCATCGTTGGTGATAGATGCCGGAAAGCCACATTCCCACGCATCACTATTTTACGGGCAACTGGAAGGACTTCGTGTGCTTGATCCTGAACAATGCGGATGCGCCAGTTTTTACTTTTTAACCGCCTACGACCATGGAATGCTGGCCACCCGCGACCTCTCGAAAGATTTCAGACAATTCTCCGTCCACACCATCCAACCTTTCGGGCTTTCTGTACTGTCTTGAATCCAGTAACAAAATCGAGTCGGAACGTTCAAAAATGGTCTAAGAGAGAATGAAGCTAAACGTCTTTTTGGACGACTTGCAGCTGAGAGCCGTCTTGTTAGTCCTAAGCCTCTAGGCACGTTTTTTGAAAATTTTCTCTTCGTTGAAACCGATACAGCAGATATGGATACGACGGAACGCGCTTTTGATCGTGTTCTACAACCTCAACTAGGCTCAAAAAAGAAGAGGACTTCAAGGAGAAGAAAATCAGTGGATCCCTTGTGAGTGAGCCTAAGTACTGTAACTACCTTCATATATTAAATTAATGGCGTCTGACCAGACTTTGGCTTTGAACAGAGTGATACGAGACAAACGACGGCGCCACGGAATCACATTCATTGACACTTCAAATTGTTCCGGTAGTAAATTGAGAGGACTGTTATGGCTCTCTGAAAGACATAGAACTTGATTGCGGGTCCTGTAAGTCTCTCTACTTGTGTGCAAGTGATATAATCTGAGCATCTTTCAGGGCCAGATGTACCATCCTATCTTCAGTCTATCACCCACACCGAACGCGCTTGGATCAGCCAAAGCACCAGCCGCTGATGATTGCACGTTTTTTTGCTCAATGACAACCACGTTTGCATCTCCAGATACCACGGGATCATCTGCGTCTACTTGCTCAATAGGACAGCGTCGCAAAGTATCTCATCCCTTCCGACAAGAGTGTCCTCCATCCTAATTTGACATTGCGCAATTCAAATCAAGGCAACATTTTCCTTTCGCGAGAAGTCTTGAAGGCGATGGAACCATCGAAATTTTGGCAGTCATTAATTGGCAACATATTTCTTCCTCTTTATCTCACATCCATCATACCGCGGGTCATCGGGGAAGTTGAACCGGCACCTGAACAGGCTGAAGAATTCTTTTCGGAGAAGAAATATTTGCGCAGGCGGAGGAGGATGACATGGTATGGATGGAGACGGAAGATGCGCGGGAGAAAATCGCAAGAGCTGTTGGTGGGTGTTAATAGCGATGGGCAGGTGACAAAGGAAGACTACGAGAGGGTTGGAGTCAATGAAACAGATCGCACGGCTTGGGTGGAGAGCATGGACATAGAAGATAAGAAGGGATTGGCAGGTGTGAATCATGCTGAGGTTTGACCATGGGGAAAGTCTCATTGGACGTAGAAGCTTATTGGGTTCCGTTGGACCTCTAGCATCATCGACGTAAGTTGAAATTTATCTTTCGTATTGCTCTATGCTCATGCTATCGGCTTCTTTTTAAGGCCATTGTCTTCGGTTCGAATGAATATCTATGTTTACCTAAACATCATTTTCATTTTTCGAAGGGGTCTCTAGAGCAGGCTCCCATTGGCGCACATGTCACAACCGTGACATCGCGATCGGAAATGTGATGGCGATACGTGTATTCGCTCCAAATTAAATAATATGATTAGACATTTCTCTCCGTACCGCCCAAGTACCACCATCTCCCGGCGATCTTCAGCATTGGACACCTATCCAAAACCTTCATCCAACTCTAAAGCATGTCAACCACTAACCAGTTCAACCCTACCTGGTTTTCTGAACGCAATCCAGCCCTGTCCCAAAACGGAAGTAAACAACGCGTTCCAATAGATGACGATGCCCAAAAACTTCATGGGTTCTTGCAAAGGACATCCAGAGGCGTATCGTTGTTTTGATGCCTCTGGACTCATTTTTTAAGGAATTTCTTTCGGTCGAAACCAATACGAGAAATATGCCAGCTTCAGAACTTGAACATGCCTTCGATAATGTTTCTCAATATAAACTGAAGATTGGTCTTCAAGTGATGCATATGATTCGACTTCTTGTGAGCAAAGATTTTCATCGATTAACTCTTCTACTTTCTAACATGTTTTACACATGGCCAGACTGAGGCATTGAACACTGCCAAACACAAACAATGCTGCTCTGGAATAAGATTTGTGGGCACTGGAACTTGTAGAGAGGGCAAATTTGGATCCACGCCGGACATCTCTGCTCATGCCCATTTCCTTCGGTGGGATCGCGCAGGCGTCATAATATCCGAGTCCTTCAATTACAAGGAGGAGCCTGACATCCTCTTCGACTGTCTTTGGCGATTTGAACACATGAGCCACGAGCAGCGAGGAGGCGACACGTCTGTGGAGTGGGCCACCAAAGGGGAGGAGGAGCAATTCGAACAGGCTGTCAAGGACCATTTGATACTTCATATCGGAATGTTGTCACCGTCCGTTTTGGAAACTGAACTCAAGTATCACTATGTGGAGGGTATGGTCGGCAAGATCCCTGTTTGAACATACATGCACATACAAGAAATCAAGCAAATTGACCAAGTCAGTGCCTCGACCGCTTACAAAATCCCTTGACTTTCCCTTTGGACTTAGGCAAATCCACTGCACTACGTATCTCAATCGAACTTTTGCTTGACACAACAACAGCCTCAGAGGCGCAGATGACGACCGCGAGCCTCTTTTTTCACACTACCAGGTCAAGAAAAGCATTGCCAAAGTTACTGGCGTCCACTTCTTGAAGCACGACATGTACCCCGATATATGTATTGCTTATACTGGTCCTTTCTCCGAGCTAGAAGCTTGCCCGAAGTGTCACAAACAGCATTACGACCCCATAATACTTGCTGCGAGCAATGGAAGTAAAAAGGTCCCACAGCGACAGTTCCGCACAATGCCCCTTGGACCTTAACTATAGGCGCCCTGGAGAGATCCAGAGATAGCTAAGGCAATATGTCACCGGAAACGGGAAACTGATAAAATCCTGTAGCAGCTGGAACAAAACGGCGACAAAATTGATCAGTGGGATGCGCTGTTTACTCTGGAAATATTGGATCTAACGACACGGATCTCCTCATGTCAATTGACGGTGCTCAACTCTTTGAAAACAAGCAATCAGACTGTTGGATCTATATATGGGTTGTCCTCGATCTCGCACAGATGTTCGCTATAAAAAGCGACATGTATTTCCCGGTGGATTTATTCCCCGTCCGAAAAAAACCGAAAAAAAAACCGAAAAAAAACCAAAATAAATAAATAAATGTGGATTCTTTCTTATTTCCTGGATTCCATCATATCGCGGCTCCCATGAAACAAAGATTTCGTGTCTGGGATGCCCACGAAGATGGCGTTTTCGATGATTATCCTTTCAGCCATAAGTTGGGACTGCTGATGGACCTGGAATGACATATCTCAATTGTTTAACGGGACACTCGGGCGCCTATGGATGTTGAACTTACTGTGAAATGAAGGGAAGATGAAAAATAGGTGGTAACCATTATTATCCAGCCCTTCTCAAGCCTGTTGGATACAACATAGAAGGTTGTGATCATGACAATGACAATGGCTGTCATCTCCAATCAAGCAATCACTAGGAATACCTCGATGGGCTCAACAAGGTACTGAGCTCACGAACGCAGAGATAGCACCAAGAAGATATGCGCCAGACAGGAATTACAAAGCCGAGTATTTTCAGCGGATTTCCGCACCATCGCACCATCGAGGTGCCAGCATGTTTTGTGGGAGATTTAATGCATCTCGTCGCTCTTAATCTCACCGATTTACTCGTGAATCTGTGGTGTGGAAAACTCGACTGTGATCCCAAAGACAACAAAAGTGTCTGGAATTGGGTTTGTTTGACTGGGGATGTATGGATCGAACATGGTCAACGTGTTGCCGACACTATGCCTTATCTTTCAGGATCCTTTGATCATCTCCTACGAAATCCTGCCGACAAAATCAATAGCGGTTACAAAGCTTGGGAATATCTCACGCGGATTTATGGCTTGGGACCTGTTTTACTGCATACATGGCATATTGCTCAAAAACTCCTGGAAGAATTACTGCAAGCTTGTTCGCAGTACTTATCTTATTCATCAGTGGTCAGTCAGAATTTAAGAACTCTCATCAACTCTTGGTCGAATTTATTGAAGAATTTGAAGAGCTATACTATCAGGAATCAGGAAGCCATTTCTGTTGACAAAGTGTCCACGCACTTCATATTGTCCCCAAAATGATTCAACTTGGTCCTGGCGTTCACTACACGCAATCGACCATGGACCCCACCATAGGAAATCTTGGAAAAGAGAGCAAACAACATTCTGAAGTGTATGTAAACATCTCTGAGCGTGGCCTGCATCGGTGTCAGGTTAATGCCTTGAAAGCTATGGCGCCAGAATTGGAGTGCAAGCATGAATTGCCGCGGGTGTGTCAGTACGACTTCGCTGAATGATCTTTATACAGTCCCTCTCACGCCTTCTTTGCATCCTTTGCCCACGAATACAGATCCCAACCTGACACCTTCCACTGGCTGCACGACTCGTGCGCAGGCTGTGACCAAGGAACAAGCAGCTCCGGTGAATGATATATTCAATCGATACTTGGACTCGTTTCATTCTTACCTTTAAAACCACAGGTACCCGAGTCACAGGGCTCGATGCCACATCATCCCGTTGCAGCAGCTGAAGTATGCTGTCGCGCGCCCACCAATGTACAGGATGAACATGAAGATCGGTCTTCAGCAGCTGCGATGAGCATTTCCCAAGCAGCGACTAGTAGGCGAGTAACCATCCATTCGAATTTCCAGCTCGTTGCATCATGACTAACATTATCCACTATCTGCAGCAGTGTCGACACGAACATGTCAAAGACTGTCCTAGTGCCAGCGACTGCTTCCAAGTTCCAACAAACCCACCCCCATTGTTAACCCGCTGTGAATCGTTCATCCGCATTCCTAGCCCTATTTCGGATGACATTATGACATCTTTCGTTATCAGTGAAGCATTATTTGGCCCTCCCAGCGCCCCATCCCCATCAACTCATCGTGATGCTTCGGCAGCAGACAAAGTGTCCGTTCCTCCCCATGAGCATCGATATATGTTATATGCCAGTCTGCGAACATAGCGCTTACGACATTTTTCTTTTCGTGATACGCGATAATTCAGGAGCAATTCCCGGTCCTTTGAAAACATCAACGAAAAATGGCGCGCCTGAAAAGGTCAAAGGGATTACAGCGAGTACATCAGCAAAGTAAGTAGCATCATTATTCGTTCAAAACTTTCCACTGATATAAAATCTCAGGAATTTGTGCTACATTATGTACCTGGAGACCCACGAACGCATGTCTTCTGCAGCGGTCAATGACTACTACAAGAACTTGCCCAAGGACGAAATTAAGGCAAGTAACCCAAAAGTCGGATGTGCATCTCATATGGGAATCTCCCTTGCTTTAGGCCTGGAATGCGAAGAGCAAGTTAGCGAAACTGAAACTAGCGTAGAAAGCATCCCAACCATCAAACCAATGCTAGTACAATGACTTTTCCACTTCCATTCCATTGACATCCTGCAATCGAACTTGTGTTTGAAAAAAGTTGATATCTGCTAATTGAACTCGCTTTGCTATCTCTCTCTTTCGCTAGTCAGCGAAACTGAAGAAACATGTGAATATCAACCACCTTACAAGTGAGATGCAGGCGGAAATTGACTGTGTACGACCTCAGATTACTCGGCCTAGTCTTTTTTCTGCTTGCTAAAACCTCCTTTGCACTATCTGAGACCTTGAATGCAAGTTTGTAGTTGGTTTGCGGACAGAATTTGACCTTACTTCACAGTAATCCATTCATCTCTATCCACTCTGCCATTCCCGTCAGCTCGATCTCTCTTAGCACATCCTCGACCCCGAACGGCGTACTCTGCGAAAGACGCGCCAACAGCCGACGGTGCTCGGCAAGCTTGGATGGGCAAATTAGCGCGATGCCGCTTTATGGTGCTGTATGTGGTTATACTACCAGCGGACTGGTAGGTCGTAATCGCGCTTGATACAGTTATACTGTGCTATATGGCTGGTGGTATATGTAGTGATATTAGGCTATATGGCGCTCAATGAAAATCATTGATTCTCATACAAAAGTGATAAAATGAATTGACCCAGATTTATCTACCTATATGTAGCTTTATGCCCCTTTTACTCACCTTCTTTGAGCTCGTGTTACATGCAGTGCTGGTAGAGTGCAGGACGATGCTCGGGGTCACCATCAGATGCCATTGACCATAGACTGCCATGAAGAGCTTCAACGTAAGGCGAAAATTTCCAAGCTTGTCTAATCATCTCTATAACAAGTGCCGAGTCATGGTATGAACCTTTCTTGCACGTTGGGATAAGGAGAACAGGCTTTGCGCCGCAATTGGCATCGTCGTTCCGCGCTATTGCAGCGACAAATATTTCTTGTCCAATATGATTTTTCCCATCTCGAATCGCACGGGTGACAGCGCGCACAACATCCAAATTCTTCCCCATCTCGACAGAGGGTAACTCTTTCCCGGAATGCTCGCATAGGCCGCCGATTTCATCTGAGTCAACAAGGTAAGTAGCACAGACGCCCATCACTGGCTACCTCATCCATTGAAAGAGTCATCCCGGCCTTGCGATGTCCTGGTTTTACGTCCTTGAACATCGTCTTAATGTTTGCCAGGGTGTCCGTCATCGTCACTGAACTGACGGTCATACACAATTTGTAGTCTTGACGGCGGCTGATGAGGGTGGTTCGAGCTGGGAATGAGAATGAAGATTTCTGAAGGGCGTAGAGTGCTGCGCTGCCTCCAAGTTCATATATTGTCGTAGCTAAATCAAATTCGAGGTCCTTGAAGCTTTTCGGGTGATATACACCATCCAGTGCCTTTTGCGTCTTCTCCAGAAGCATCTCCGCACTCCAACCATACTGGTTCGAGATTTTGACGATGCGATGAAGCCCTGGAATGTCTTGACTGCCAGCAAGAGCGATGAAATCTTCGTATGTAAGTTTGTGTATACGGACTCTACGGAGAGCATTATCGGTGTCGAGGTGCTGGCAAGAATAAGATAATGACACAAACATGGAACATAGACATACCGAAAGCCTCTCCTTTGACAACCTCGTCTCAGCATCGTCCAACTTTTGTTCCAGCTGGCAGAAGCTCAGACTGCTGCGATCCATGTTGACCGGCGGTTTAGAGGCATGTTTTTGAACTCTTTCGACTAGATTCCCAATGCATTGGCACAATGCACATGCGATTGAATTGCTGCTTGACGTTCTGGTGATTTGAAGGGATCGGACGCGAATGAAGATATCTTGCGGGTCGATGGAAATGAGGGTGTAGTCGGGTTTGAACCGAGATCCAGGTGCATGAATGGGAAATCGATATGGTAGATATGATATATCCAATTCCCGTTTATATGCTGCACCAGGACATTGAGAGGACGGCTTGGATTGTGTGGGCGATGTAGAGATTTGGAACTCGCCAGTTTGAGTTGCCCCAACACTGATCGATCTGAAGGTTGCAATTTGCGAAATAATCGCATCTAAAGTTGGATGAGACAAGGACAGTACAAAAGATATATGTAAACTTACTCGCAAAACTGACCCTACACTTCTGTCCATTCTGGTGCTGTAGTAGCGAATGTTTTGTGCGGTGATTTGTCCGTGATTGACGTATTCGCCACAGCGATAACAGAATATTTGATGGGTGTTTGTGCGAGTGTCATGGTTGGATCGGCTTATAGGAGGTGTGTTTTCGTCGGAGGGGATCGCAGTCGTAGATTTTGCAAGGAAGGAGGACGAAAGATAAGCGGATGAGGTGAAAGTTGAAGTTGAATTATGAGACAACGACGGTGTTAAAGCAGTATTGTAGGAGTAATGTTGTTAATATGGGACACTATATACAGTATCTGATTGCCATGTTCAAGTTGAGAAAGATATGACAATGTGGATGCGTACTTCAATACGCGTCTGGAGGAGAGACAGGTCAAGGGCCCGAACTGCCGCCGTCCATGCCGACTCACGCCTTGCCGTTCGATTCTCATACAAAAGTGGTAAAATGAATTCACCCAGATTTTTCTACCTATGTGATCAACAACTTACTGCCTTCGTCTGGGTCCATTGCAAGCCGAGGAACACAACACGACTCACGCACGCGACCACCGCGTCCATCCGATGACCTCCCTCGAATCCACCATCGCCTCACCCACGACTCCGCCCACACCTCCCCACACCCGTCGCGCCCATCTTCGGTGGCATCTTCGGCGCGCTCGCACTGCTCGTCGTGCTCATCGCCGAGTTCATCCTGCTTCGCCAATGTATGGATGCGCGGCTCAGGAAAGGAGGGCGAGACAAAGATCGGAGGTAGCTGCGAGCCGTACGCCCTTCTCTATTCATTTTCGGCCCCTCGTTCATGTGTTGTGTATAGTACAAGCTAACCCGCGCCTCCCGTAGTGTGGTCCACAAACCGTCCAAAGCACCCCTCACATTCTTCATCCACCAGCCCTCGAAGCAACCATACCACGCCCCCCCCCCTCACTACGCGTATGGCGCGGATTATGCCTCGTTCCTGCTCTCTTCACCACTCTCGTTGTCTTCTCCTAACGTCCCTTCCACGACCTTACTACCCTCCACGGCGAAACACACCCACAAAGCCTCGCAAGTGCAGAGCCTGAACAACCCATGCACTTCACCCTATCCGCGCCCATCCACCACGAGGATATACCAAATACGACACTGTCATAGTCGCTCCACGCGTACACACTCACACTCAGATGCTCACAGTCACACTCAGAAGTTCACAGCCACACCTGGCGGATCACAAGCATAGTTCCTAATCCATGCTCACCCGCTCGCCATTCACAGTCGGCACGCCATTGAAATGGTACCGCCGCCCTCAATTTGTTTCCGTCTCTCTGTATAGCCTTTTTCCTGTAGAATATCTTATGTTTGGCCAATTTCTATGTATAAAGTTCAAGTTTCCGTATGTTTGGTATGAAATAACAAGATTTTTCGTGTATGAAGTCGAAATTGGGGCAGTGACAGACCTTTTCGACCCACAATTCCTTTCTTCCCCGCCCTTCATCACCCTCCATCTTCTCCCCATGGAACACAGCAACGAGGATATGCTATTTCTCCATTCTGTCCCTTCTGGAGTCCTAAATGAATTCCGATCTGAGGTGTGCACTTAATAATTGATTAGACGCGTTAAACCCACTCGTTTCAGATGTACTCAGGCGCGTACATCAGGAAGAACGCGGCTATGTTTGTTGATACTGCCTGGGTCAATATCCACGAGCTAAAACAGTTTCTTCATTCAAAAGAGGCGCGTATAAGTCCTAACCTTAGTCTGTTGTGAATACACTTTCTAAATTTAGGTTGAAAAGGAAAATCGACGCGTCGAACGCGCTTCTATATCGACGGCAATTAAGAGAGAACGTGACCTAACCATCCCACAACATCAATTTGGTGCATCCGCTTGCAGACGTGACTGCTGCAGTGAATTTTTATGGACAGACATCCGTCGTCTCTAATGATTTCCCTCCAATGGACTCATTTGGTTTGGATAGTCACACAGAAACCCTATTCAATAGCTTCCTCGATCGTTTTAATGATCAGAACTAACGTATTCCATAATATATTGTAGTCTTTATGTTTGTACATCGTAGTTAGCCCATTGCTAATGGTCACAAGTTGATTTAGAAAATCATCCTAAGTTCAACTGTGCAAGGCCCAGTGTGAGTGTGCTGGAGTGAGTGTGAGTGTGTAGCACTGACTGTGACTGTGCACGGCGGGCCCAACATGGGAGTATGAGTGTGTCAGGCTGACTGTGACTGTGCGCGTGTGAAGCGACTATGACAGTGTCCTATTTGGGGATTCCTCATCCACCACCTCTCCGTGCCCTTGCCCATGCCCATGCCCATCCCCTACTCCGCGCCCATCACCCTCCTTGATGACATAGAGTCACTTTTCTATGTGATTTAAAAAAAAATTGCGCTGTCCGTTTTCTTAAATGGAAAAATTACGACCTAGATCAGCACAGGACAATCAATGAATTTTTTTTATCAGGTCAGTAACAGTACCGGTGGTGTTGGAAAAATCACCAATTTGACTGAAGGCCCTTTTTTTCTTCTCGCCCATACAGAGTTTGAATTTGTTTCGGAATGGCTCAAGAAAGCCTCACGTTGATTTTGGGAAAGATATGAATACCGCCTTTACCAAAGTTTTTTGCTGCGTATCGAGATATCTTTCACCAATCAGCGACATATTGGGAGGACCTTCCTAGCAGCAACAGAAAAGTCAACGCAGTCCCCTGCACAGGAGCCGACAAGGATATATTCCCTGCTACTACCGTGACGTTCCATCATACATCCGGACTACGAGCTTCTCTCCCTGCGACATCCGTGAGCGAAGGAAGTTCGCTGAAACGAGGGCATGGGTCTGTTGATCAGCAGCGCGCTGGCCGAGTGTTCCAGTAAACGGAAGAAGGAGAAGGTTGACGAGAAAAGCGAACAAGTCATTGCTGCTGCTCACGTCCAGCGGAGTCGAGAACCTTGCTAATTGCATGAAAGTCCGCCAACTGCCGAAAAGAGCTAAGGAAGGCGAAGAGTTACTCCTGTTGTTCCGAGGGGAGCGAACTACTAGCTCATTGGTCGATTCTCCCAACTTTTCACCCTCCCAGTCCCAAAGCCAAGAACGGGTTTCTGTCATCAGGTACTATGCTGGACATTACTACTACGAGAGTTTGTATGGGTGTAGTCGTTAATGTTTTATATACTAATGGTTCTCGAACGTTATAATGAGTGAATTTTGAGTGAATTAGTCAATACCTGGCAACTCGACTCTTGTTGCGCGACTTATGTAAGGTCGGTCCCGCTCTCGCTGCCAGTGACCATACGTCTCTCCCTTCTGCATACCGGGCATCTAATCATTCTTGCCTCATGAACTTCATCACCCTCATTCCTCATCCGCACGAGTCATTTCTGCGCTGCATATTTGATGAAGTACTGCATAAGCAAACTCGAGCATGCAATCGATGGACGCCTTGCAAATACTAGTTATCTCTATTCTCAACGAGTCGATGAGGACCTTCAGCTTCATTAGTCAAGACTTTACCCCAGCACTGAATACAAGCAACTCGGATTTGAAACTTGAGACGCGGTCAGCATTCTCCATCGGTTGAGCTATTTCAGGCGCCCATGGTCCCCAAAACGATAAGGCGTTTTTTGACATGTTCTCATGCACAGCCTAATCCTTGTTCACCTTGATTCACGTGGAGGCCTCATACGCAAAGCAAACTCAACTCTCTACTCTCACCAACATGGTTAATAAGGAGAAAATGAAATCCTCCAAAACTGGGACAGTAAAGAAATCCGTTCTCGAGCGATTCAAGCCCAAGAACTTGTTCAATCGCAGCCAGGCGTCTTCTCCAGTGCCCTCGACCCCCGGAGGAGAGAATCGGGATGCAGACGTAGCTTTAGTCCAAAGTGTTGTCTCTTCGCCTGAACTCCAAATGATAATCCCGATACTGGGTCCTTCGCAAGGTATTTGCCATTGACCATCGTTCGCGGATAAAAGAGACTGAGCTTAACGTTAACTTCAGCCCAATTATTGACATCTCAGTCTTCTTATCCAATTGCGGGCCCCTCCGATTCTGCACAAACTAATGGTGAGCAGTCTAAAGAGTCTGTAATATTCATCCGATTGAAAGGTGTTGGCAGATCTTCAGGGTAGTGCCAGCTCGATCGCTCCTACCGACCCTCATAGCAAAGGTCTTCTACATTCCTTGTCAAATGACTTTATTGCATGCTCATCTCCCATCGTTTCTTTAAGGAATTGTTGTGGATCCTCCACAGACACCAGCCAACCCAGAAATATTGACTGGTAATGCGCAATCGACATTACAGGGCATCGCTGGAGTTGCATGGAATTTCACTGCAATGCTCCTCAAACGGCTGCCCGATGCCATCGACACAAATCCAGTCAGGATAACCTCTAATATTATAAGGATTGTCCTCGAAATAAACGATGTACGTCTCTGTTTCTACCGCCGTCGCGTGGTTTGACATTGGATACTAGGCAGTGCGAGGAAATATTGATGCGGTCGAAAAACGGATTCTATCGACAGTGGATCAACTTCGCGCCTTAAAAGAAGTACGAGATGGCTGGAAGCCTAATAGCGACAAGGAGATGCGAGCGGTAGGATTATTCGAAAGGTACGTATGCTCTGTTCCTCTGAGCTTTCATTGATGAATAGACAATTATATAGCACTCTAATCAAAGAATATGCAAACTTGATCGAGCTGAAGGAACAGTCCCTTATCCGAAAAATCGCAGATCACGAGAAAGATAAGGGAGAGATTGCGGAGATTTTTCAGCGCATAAGCCAAGCCAGCGACCAACTTGTGGTGTGTACTTGTCCGCTGCCATCCTCTCTTTCATTCATTCCATTTATTTAGGTAGTGACTGGTGTTAGAGTCCACCAGATTGCGCTTGAAATTCGGGAGAATGTCACAGTGCGTAACCATGCAATACAAAGTCCGTTCCATATTTATTACTTCAGCAGAGGTTATTACTGGAGCGGCTCGAACCTGCGCATTCTGCTGACCACAAATACGAACCAGAGGGCGAAGCCCAGCGGTCGTTGCGTCGTACAGTCTGTACACCAGGAACCCGAGTTCGTATACTCGGTGACATTACGAGATGGGCCAATGACACCTCATCTGAAAGCGAGAGCATCTATTGGCTCGTTGGCCAAGCCGGATCGGGGAAGACTACCATTGCTCACACAATTGCCCGCCGGTTTGAGTTTGCGCATGATGCGGACGATACGATCGTTTTAGGAGGCAATTTTTTCTGCTCGCGCCATTTCGAGGAGACGAGGTCCGCAACCCGCATCATTCGAACTATTGCATATCACCTTGCTTTGAGGTGCAAACCATTTGCGGAAGCCTTGGATCATAAAAGCTTTGATGCCGTTCATCAAAATGCGCAAACTCAACTCCAGTGCCTCCTCGTTGACCCTTGGAAACAGGTTCAAAGTGCAGAATTATCGAAAGTATCGCATTTTTTGGTGATCATCGATGCCCTTGATGAAATAGAAGGTGAAGGGGGTTCCGAATTTCTGCGCGACTTGCTCGATAGCATTGGCGAACATAGCTTGAGAGGTCTCAAGTTTTTCGCTACCAGTCGACCAGATCAGGATGTTGTCGAGCATCTACAGTCCTTCCAGAACAAACAGTTCTATCATCTTCGACAAGTCCCAGTGGAGGAAGCTGATGCAGATATCACCGCCTACCTGAATGCCGAACTTCCGCGGTTTCGAAACACTCCAGAAATACAGAAACTCGTCGAGCAGGCAGCTGGTTTATTTATTTATGCTGCAACTGTTGTGAGGTATTCGTCAAAGTTAAAATACTCACACTCAGAGCAGAAGGGGCTCATCAGTCGGCTTCTTGAGTTGGGCATCCCACAAAGTACCAAAGAGACACCATTGCTCGATAACTTATATCAACAAGTCCTTTCAGATACTATAGGCCAATTTATGAATGACGAAGATGAATACGAAAACATCAACTTCAAGCATAGGTTGAAGATTTTGCACATGTTTCTCTGCAGCGCAGAGCCCATATCGATTAATGTTGTCGCCAACCTTATTTCCCCTTCTGATGGACCCAACTCCACCGAAATTGTTGCTCATGTTCTCGCGAGCCTCCATGCTGTTCTCTATACTGAGAATGATAAAGTCTTTTCATACCACAAATCCTTTACCGACTTCATCTTCAACGAGAATCGAGCAAAGAAGTTTTGGTGCAATCCCCAAAAATTTCATCTACTCCTCTCCAGAATTTGTTTCAACATCATGAATAGTGAATTGAGGTTCAACATTGCAAACATTCAATCATCATTCTTACTTGATTGCGACAACGCTGCACTTCCAGATGCAATCAAGCAAAATATTTCTCCTGTCATGAGATATACCTGTCATAACTGGGTTTACCATCTTAGTTTAGCTGATTCAAACAAGCTTGCTGACACCCTGACGAATTTTCTCAAACTTCCGGTGCTTTTCTGGATTGAAGTCATGAATCTTATGGGTTCACGTGGGCTATGTGAATATATGCTTCGAGGTGCTCGTAAGGTCGTCATAAATGTGAGTTATATTTGATTAAGTGTAGGCTCTAAACAATGATTGACTCGGATATGTAGAACACACCACTGGAGGAAGAATTTGCTGAAGCTGCATCTTTTGCTCTATATTTTAGTGGGAGTGCAGCATCATTGTCAACGCCACACCTCTACATCTCATCCCTTGCAACATGGCGCAAGACATCTGGGCTGAGCTGGGGATGGAAGACCCACTTTCCTGGAATACCAAAATTTGTACATAGTGCTGGAGGGGCAGCATTGATGACAATCACAACAGAAAGTCCAGCATCTACTATCACATTGTCAAGTGATGGAAAGTACCTTGTATCAGGCTTGGAAGATGGAACAGTGCGGATGTGGGATGCCTCGACGGGTGAGGAGCTGAAGGTGTTGAGCAGACATAGCAGCTCTGTATGGTCAGTTGCATTTTCGAGCGACAACAAGCGGATTGTTTCTGGGTCGGACGACCGAACGGTGCAGGTGTGGGATGCCTTGACGGGTGAGGAGCTGAAGGTGCTTGAGGGACATCACGGGACTGTCTGGTCAGTTGCATTTTCGAGCAACAACAAGTGGATTGTTTCTGGGTCAACAGACCAAACAGTGCGGATGTGGGACGCCTCGACGGGTGAGGAGCTGAAGGTGCTGGAGGGACATGGCGGCTATGTCCGGTCAGTCGCATTTTCGAGC
>MU155508.1:0-28460 GCA_015484465.1 Pholiota conissans
ATGGGAAGGAAGATATAAACAGCAGTAACCACCTCCAATCAATATTGAAAAATTTCTATTTTTGGTGTGGGAATTTCCCAAAAGGGATGCTGAGTCATATGTGGGAGTGTTTGAGGCAGTGTTGCATCAATGATGCTAGTGATAGCTACTTTGATGGCCTTTTGATGGAAATTTGATAGAGAAATCCCAAAATGAACAGTTCTGGCAAATTCCAAGTTTTTTCCCATGACTTTTGCAACCCTGACAATAGCAATGAGGCCCTCTGCTCACTGTAATGGACAATGAGCACCTTTCCTCACCAATAGCAGGGGCAAGTTGAGTGTGAAATCCCTCCCCCCTCAGAAATTCCAATATTAACTAACATTGTGGATATATTGCTTACCAATGTTAACTAATATTGGTTGATACATGAAATTGACAGCACAGGCTGATAGAAAATGGTAGGACCATGACTGTGAGCATAGCATGTTCTGTTGTCCTGAAAGCCCATCCAGATTGGAAAAAAATTGTGAATATTACTATTAGAGCACTGCACAATAATCCTGCTCAGGCTGGTAAGAACATTGGTAAAACCAAGAAAAGTGAAGGTGTATTGTTTGAAGTCTTCTCTTCATAGTTGTAGACTCAAGCTTATGCACTGATAGATGGTTTGAAAAAGTGCAAGAAGAGTGAAGCAGAGCAAGTCAAGGATGCTTCTGATGTGCAGAAGAAAGTCAAGAACAAGAATGGTGTGTCACATGACTTGAACACATTGATTGATGAGATCACTGACTTATTTGTGCCAAATAAGGCATTGCTTGAGCTATCCCATGCAAAGTCCACAAAGGAAATTGTGCATTGTTTCTACTCCTTTTATTCCACCGCCACCATTTCTTATCTTCTTGACACTGAAAGCCTATATGATGCCTTCCAGCTTCAAAAAAGGACAAGTCCAAGCCAAAGAAGACTTGTTTTCCATCTCCCAGCAACTTGGAAGCCTCAGACATAGACAATGCACTGGAGCCTGACTTTGGATCAGTGCAATTGTTGGAGGTTGCTGCTAGCAACAGCAAGCCCAAGGCTAAGTCCAGCAACTCTGACTTCAACAATATGTCTGATGGTCAATTGGGCAAGGCACTGGATAATGAGGTACATTAATTACAAACAACCTATATATTGCTAATAAATGTGTTAGCAGCTCTTGCAGCTTGTTGACAGTGAAGCCATGACTGTCGACAGCAGCGATGAGGATGATATAGACATTGTCTATGATGATCACTCCTCTAACAGCATCCCTCCTTTGAGTGAGACTTCAAGATCAACAAAGTCTTTGGCACTTCTTGATAATGACTCAGACTCAGATAATGTTGCCCCACTGCGCATAGAAATCCCCAATCTCTTGGATGCTGCACAGCCACCCTTACTAGGTTCTTCAGTGGACTTAACCACTAGGCTACTGGGGCCTTACTATATTCATTGGCAGTAGTGATGAACATGGATCAACCCCAGGTCATCGGAGGCCTACCTGTACCCTTACCCTAGCAATCCCCAACCTGCAGCCAAGGGTTGGGTTTACTCCAGCTTTGTACAGGGGTTAGCGCAGGTTGAAAACCCAGCAGGTTTGGCAGCGCGGGTTGTCTTTGGCAAATGCCAAGATGCGTCATCATGTTCAGCTTCCCCATCGCTCGAGTCATCATTCATCTCACACTGCCCAGCAATGATGACAAGTGCAATAGATGGAGGAAAGGGAAGTAGGAATAGTCAGGGAAGGCCCGAGAAGTGGGAGATCCACCAAGTGTGTCCCTTATCCCATTTCTAAGGTCTCCTCTCACACTTTCCTTTTGCCCAACAGCGTGATGTCGCAACCATCCAGTCATGCTGACTTGGACAGCACAGGACATGTTTGTACAGCATAGGACAACATACAGTGAGTTCAGTCAACATTGGACAAGCTCACCCGATGCAGAATGGGTCCAGCTGATGCAGTATGGGCCCAGGCAATGCAGGACAAGCTTACCCACTGCAGGATGATCTCAGGCAAGGCAAGATGAGTCCACCTGACATAGGATGATCCCAGGCAATGCAAGATGAGTCCACCAATGCAGGATGATCTTGGCTGATGGAATATGTTCCCAGCTAATGAAAGATGATGCAAAATGAGTCTTCCTGATGCAGGACAAGCTTGAGCAATGCAGGACATGGTTGGGTGATGCAGGGCAAGTCAGGTGACATAGGATGGTGTTGGACAATGTAGGATGACATAGGACAACTGTGAACAATGCAGAGCAACCTTGGATTGTGTAGGAATATGTAGGGCAAGTGCAGATAAAGTAGGACAATGTAGGACTAGGGTAGATGATGTAGAATGTACAAAGGATCACAAAAAGTAATCACGGATTATGTAATAAACGTGTCTTGGCCGCCTCCTCATTGAACAAAACACCTCGTTATATCACTGTTACCTGTAGCCTATTCCCATTATCTTAATGCAGTAGATATATTATATATCACACAATACATTAATGCAATTAATATCTTGTATGACCCCCCCTAGCTTTGAAGACTGCCTTCACTCTGTCACTCATGCTGTCAACACACTTGTTTATCTCGCTAACCTCGATCTGTTCCCAAGCCTCGCGAACTGCTAAAATAAGCTCTGCAACAGAAGAAGGAATATGCCGACGAGCATGAATCTTCCTTTTAAGCATTGGCCAGACATGTTCAATAGGCGAAAGATCAGGTGAATTGGCTGGGTGATAAAAAAGTGGCATCTCGGATGCCGAAAGCCACTTTGTCGTCGCCTTGCTTCGATGTGAGGGTGCGTTATCCTGTTGAAAATAGACTTTACCACGCTCCTTGGTCATCTCTGCGTGAAAACCCTTTAACACATGCTCCAAGACCTGTTCTTGATATCTCTTTGAGTTCATTCCACCACCCTTCCCTCCTGGATATTCGAGGACAACAAGAGGTCCTTTCCGGTCCCGCATGATGGCAGCCCATATCATAACACATATTGGCAAGGGCTTGAATGTCGGAACCATGCATTCCTCCAAAAATTCTTCGTCTGGCCGACGTGTAACGTAAACGCGGCCATTTCCGCCGCCGAGATGGATATAAGCTTCATCTGTCCACATGATCTTTGACCATTTTTGTATCGTAAAATCCTTGCAGAGATTCGCCCAGAGCATACGAGCACGCCGATGGTTCTTGGTTAAGTAGGGCTTCCTTCTGGCAACACGTCGCGCATTGTTTTGGCTTTTGAGGAGTGTTCGTATGGTGTTTTCGGACACATCAACATCGAGCTCATTTTTGATCTCGGCGAAGGGTTTTTGACGGTCCTTTCGGGCGGCTCTAATGATATGTCGTTTGCCAGTATCGCTAAGCTTCTCAGGATGTCCGCTCCGTGGTAAGTTCTCGACGCTACCAGTGGCATTGTACTTTTTCATGATGCTTCGTGCTGTGTTCTCATTGATAGAATATTTTCTCGCGGCTTCGGCAACATTTGTGCTGCTTTCTACTGCTCCGATGAACCTATTCTTGATGGATTCTGACAGCTGGGCTCCTCGTGGGTTGTGATGCTCACCATCAAGCTGGGGCATGGGGCAGTGGATGAGAAATGAGATCAACGTTCGGGTGATGTCGAAATTGGGACGCGTTTATTACATAATCCGTGATTACTTTTTGTGATCCTTTGTATAGAATGATTTTAAAACAAAGAACTATACACACCAGTGTCTGCTAATATCATGCATGGAGTACTGGAAGTTCTCCAGGAAAGAAGTTGCATCCAGAGCAGTAACTCAGCTAGTGCAGCCACCCCTCTAAGCTGGGTTTGAATTTCCTGGCCTATGGGAGGGCTGCTGGCTGCTGGCCTATGCTCGACGCTATTGCTGACAGTGAGCAAGACCTCTAGACGTCGCTTTCAGGGTTATCCAAATAAGGAAATTACTCAAAAAGCGCACCAGCTGCGCCTCTTCCTCTTTGAGTGTTCTGACTTTTTTTCTTTCTAACCAAATAAGGAAAATTTATAAATAAATCTATTATATAATTATCTAATCTAATCACATCTAAGTAATCTAATCTACATAAAAATATTATAATCTAATCAAATGCGCATCAGCGCGCATGCCTGCACTTCTATACGCGCCTGCGGCAGCAGGACATGCGCACCCATGCGCCCAGGTTGCTGTCCTTGCATCCCTACTGGGTGCCTTTGTCGTCGCTCATTGGCGTCGTGTACCCATGTTGCGTACCGATGTTGGTCAGATGCTTTCGCTGCCATTTGTCATTGCTCATCATTCATTGTCGGGCACCTTTATTGTCACTCATCATGCACCCGCATTGTCACTGCTGTTTGTTGCGCTTACATTGTCGTGGCATCACGGCTGGAGCTGCGGGAGCTGCAACGACAGGAGCAGATGCGGCAGAGGGCCTGCGCACTGCCACGTCATCACCAACGTGGCAGCGCATGGACCCTCCACTGCAGCTGCGCGAGGTGAGGGCAGGAAGGCAGTGGGGTGGCTGCGGGGACAGTTGGCGTGGGTCAGAGGTGGACAAAGGAGCAGGGAGCGGGGGTGACAGACGATGGATGACGGCGGCAATGGTGCGGTGCCATGAGCTCACGGCATTGGTGTGCTGTGGGGTAGAGTGGGTGTGGTCAGCGGGGTGCAGGGCGGTGGGCTCAGAGGTGCACCTGGTGGGTCTCCCACTCTCGGGTCTCCCCTGTGTTCCTATTCCCCATCATACAACATCCTGGCCCACATCGCTGTCAAAAGCGGAGGGGCGAAGGCGAGCTGTGCGCGTGGGGCAGACATCGTGGTTGAAGTTCAACCATGCAAGTCCAAATTAGGCCATTTGATGGCACTTTGGCAACTGCCGGACCATCAACCGCGTTCGAACGTGGTTGAGACTTCCCTTCTCACCACCACCACGATGCAATGCAACACCACCACTGCCCCTCCCCTCTCGACTGGGATGTGGGCTGCTCGCAGCACGACGACAAGGATGCAGCCTGTACTGTCAATATCATGTATCAATCCATGTATATTAACATTGGTAAGCGATATATCCACGATGTTAGTTTACATTGGAAATTCTGAGGGGGAAGGGATTCAAACTCAGCTTGCCTCTGCTATTGGTGAGGGAAGCTGCTCACTGCCTATTACAGTGAGCAGAGGGCCTTGTCGCTGTTGTCAGGGTTGCGAAAGTCATGGGAAAAAACTCAGAATTTGCCAGAAATGTCCATTTTGGGATATCTCCTTCAAATTTCCATCAAAAGGCCATCAACGCGGCCATCACTGGCATCATTGATGCAACACTGCCTCAAACACTGCCACATATGACTCAGCATCAGCCTTGTCTGTCAATATCATGTATGAGATTGTGTGAATTGACACTTAAGACATATGCATCCAGGCCATGAATTACGCTATCACAACCACTCCACCTGTCTGAGTTTCAAATCATAAGCCTCTGTGCTGCAGGCATTAAGCTGCTCACTGTGATAGACAGTGAGCAGAGGCCTTCATTGCTGTTGTCAGGGTTGCGGAAGTCATGGGAAAAACCTCGGAATTTGCCAGTATTGTCCATTTTGGGATATCTCCTTCAAATTCCCATCAAAAGGCCATCAAAGCAGCCATCACTGGCATCATTGATGCAACACTGCCTCAAACACTGCCACATATGACTCAGCAACCCTTTTAAATGCTGGGCTCAATTTTTCGAATTACAAAACGTGGAGTACATTGTTAGAAAGGTCTAATTGAGGGCTTTCTAATGCATATGTGTGCAGGGTAATAGCATTACTCCTTCCTATGCAGTGAATTATTCTTTATAAATGAATGTACCCAAAATAGTGTGGGCAAATCAAATGCTATGACCCTGAAACTCTGGGACTACTCCCTCTCAATCAAGACCTTTCAAACAAGCCTAAGATCACCCTTATCGGATAACTCCATAAGGCTGTATTCACTTTCCACTTTTTTTGGTTATTTTTAGAATAGCTCCATCAGTGGCACATTTCTGCATTCCCTTGAAAGGTCTTGATTGAGAGGGAGTAGTCCCAGAGTTTCAGGGTCATAGCATTTGATTTGCCCACACTATTTTGGATACATTCATTTATAAAGAATAATTCACTGCATAGGAAGGAGTAATGCTATTACCCTGCACACATATGCATTAGAAAGCCCTCAATTAGACCTTTCTAACAATGTACTCCACGTTTTGTAATTCGAAAAATTGAGCCCAGCATTTGCTTATCTTTCCCCAAATCAATTTATTAATTTGACAGTGAGATCTTATTAGATAAGCGACTTTCGGTCTGCGTTTTAAAGCAACGATTGAGCTCTTTAAGACCCTTTTTAGAGCGTCGAAATCGGAGCATTATTGGCCCCAGAATTCCAAAAATGGTCATTTTTTTTTTTCCAATTTTGGACACAGTATTTCCTTAATAAGTCAGGAACCAGAGCAGCTATTAACAAACAAATTTCAGATTCGGATTCAGCTCAAAAATCCGCTTCTGCTGATATAAGATAGTCCTATACTGCATAGGGAGGAAGGTATGAACAGCAGTAACCACCCCCAATCAATATTGAAAATTTTCTATTTTTGGTGTGGGAACTTCCCAAAAGGGTTGCTGAGTCATATGTGGCAGTGTTTAAGGCAGTGTTGCATCAATGATGCCAGTGATGGCCGTGTTGATGGCCTTTTGATGGGAATTTGAAGGAGATATCCCAAAATGGACATTTCTGGCAAATTCAAAGTTTTTTCCCATGACTTTCGCAACCCTGACAACAGCGACAAGGCCCTCTGCTCACTGTAATAGGCAGTGAGCAGCTTCCCTCACCAATAGCAGAGGCAAGCTGAGTTTGAATCCCTTCCCCCTTTAGAATTTCCAATGTAAACTAATGTCGTGGATATATTGCTTATCAATGTTAATATACATGGATTGATACATCAGATTGGCTGTTACAGGTGAAGGATGGGACAAGGGGAGTAGAAACACAGGGGAGGCCCAGGAGCGGGAGACCCACCAGGTGCGCCTCTGAGCCCACCGCCATGCACCTGCACTCACACACATCCCTTCCCCCACAGCTCGATTAACACCCCCCGCGGCGCACCAACCCGCCCGCTTCAACCTGCGTCACCGCTGGCGCTGCTGCCATCCACCCTCAATGCATGCAGCCACACGCTGCGCCAGTGCTCGCTGCCACCTCATCACAACGAGGTGGCGCTGGTAGCCACCGGGTCTCGCGCCTTCAGCATGGCGACGACTTACACAACCCCTCCCCCTTCCTTCATCCCCCCTTGCCCCACCTCCAACCCACATCTGCCGTGTGCAGCTGCAATGGCGGGGATCATGCACGGTGACAATGTGTCACCGCGCATAATCCCACCATCGCAGCTGCTCGCAGCAACACCGTATCACCGACGGTGGGTCCGTGTGCACTGCCACATCATCACAGCGTGGCAGCATGCATGGACCTGCCATTGTTGGTCCGCCGGGGTGGTCGTACCCGAGACCATCACCCATCAATTTGTCCATCCCGCGCTGGTGCGAATGCAGGTTCATACCCAGTAGCAAGTCATTACGATGTGCTACTGCGTATGAACCTGCTTTGGCGAATTCATTCGCGCTTCCACTGGTGCAGGCCAGATGAGAATGAAAGGGTATATGTCCCTGGAAGCACAACAGGCGGCAAGGGCACCTTGCGCATACAGCGAGAGGATGCCCCTGACGAGTGACGACGGTGGGTGTGTATGCAGGTGCGACTGTCTGTACAGCTGGGGCGTATACAGCCAGGCGCATGATAGAGTGCACATGCGCGTGCAGCTGCGCATACGCACCACGCACTATAGTAGATAATTTATGTAGATTAGATTAGATAATTATATAATAGATTTATTTATAAAATTTCCTTATTTGGTTAGAAAGAAAAAAAAAGTCGGAATGCTCAAAGAGGAAGAGGCGCAGCTGGTGCGCTTTTTGAGTAATTTCCTTATTTGGATGACCCTGAGCGACGTCTAGAGGTCTTGTTCACTATCAGCAACAGCATCGAGCATAGGCCAGCAGCCAGCAGCCCTCCCATAGGCTAGGAAATTCAAACCCAGCTTAGAGGGGTGGCTGCGCTAGCTGAGTTACTGCTCTGGATGCAACTTCTTTCCTGGACAACTCCCAGCCATCCATACATAATATTAACGGACAAGGCTGCTATACATCCCATTCCTGAAAGACTATGATAGCTCGATAATGTTACAGGGATTCTTCGGGCATAAGGAGGTAATATTATTCGCATTATCTTCAATGTCCTCAACTGATGGCTAGTGTGATCCATTGGATGTATTGACAGATTGAAGCATTTTGTGGTGCTTAACAACATCCTTGTCAGCATTATCAAGGGATATAAGCTTCTCGGAGGGCTTTCACTTGCACAGTTCACGCAGTTCAGCAGTTGTCAAAGGCATAGGGTAATTTTAGGGAAAAAATTAGATAATATATTTGGATTAATGTTTGTAGGTACTGTGTAGTTGACGCTAATGCTGCAAAGGCAGCCATCGGCTCATATTTACCCCCAAACTGTGCTGGGGGTAAGGGTTTTGAGAGGGTCAATAATTATCTACCCCTACCCATACCCTACCCAATCCTACCTGCCAACCCTGCAGGTTGGGCTGATCTGTTGACAGGGCTGAATTTTGGCTAGAGCTGAAATAAGCTCTAATTTGTCATTTTAACTCAGGAAATCTTAGATGAGTAATCATATGGTGATCCTGACCTATGGTTTCCTCAAGATGTCTAAGACGATAAATCCTAGTGAATATACATGACGGGCTGTGACAATGGTAATCAGAACTGTACTTTAAGTGAAAGGCAGGACCAATAAGCTGGAAGACAGTATAAAATCCATATGCCAAATTTGTATTATATTCTAAATACTAGCTAAGACATCCAAAACCTATCAAAGAACAACTACTATTAGACTTCACCCATCTAAGCTGTAATAAAGTCAAATGCACTGGTAAATACACTTGTATAGATGTTTGCAGAAGTCGCCAACAGAGTTGGCTGGTGGCTGTGGTTGAGGCTGTAATAGTTGATGGCATCTAAGATGGATTTGACACGCATCAAAATGACACATGGTACTAAATTTAGTATCTCAACAAGGCAGCAAACTGGTAAAGATGTCTCAGCAAGTGCGCATATTAGTGAAACCTGCATCATGGGCTCTTATCAGTGCCGCGAGGCCATCTCAGACAATAAAAGTGGTCAGCTGAGAGGTCAGAAGGCTTGACCCTCTGCCCAATACATGTGGAGATAGGGGAAACAAGGTGATATGTGTACTACATGCAGTAAATTCAAAGTCCGGGTTATTTGTTCATTTCTTTGAGCATATTATTTATGAAAGGTGTCCATATACAAGCCATGTATTATAAAATAGTGTTGTAGACATGTAGAAATTCAAGCAATTTGGTACCCATTAGATTACAAAGAGGCCAGAGTGCCCTTGTCATTGAAGTGAGCATTGGAGAGTTTCTGAGTCCATCGAGAAATGTGTGTCAGCAACTAAGAGAGTCAAAGATTGTTTCTTCAGGCCCTAAGGATTTAATTTGGATATACGTTACCTTATACTTGGGTCATGGACCTTTTAAGAAGTCATACAGACAGAGTGCCATTGGTTACTATAAGGTCGGAGACCTTTGAGGAAACATTATTTGGATTGAATTAGGGTTTTGAAGAAAGTGTATTTGATATCATTGTGTCTGAGATGGTTATCGAGATTGCAAAGAGCAATAAAAATATTATAGAAGACTATACATTTGTTTCATGTTCACTCAGTGATAGAAATGAATTGCATTAGTCAATCTAAGACAAGCTTGATATAAACCCTACCCTCAAAAACGAACTTGGAGCATAGTTGTTGATCTAAGATCACGTCTAAAGTTAATTAGACCACCCAGCACTGCACACTATCGATTTCTTACCTTGTGGTTAGAGCGTCGCTCAATCCTTTGGTTTAGATCTTGCTCCGCTGGGTTGTTTGTTTTGATTTTGCATCTTGCTCAACAGCAAGCCTCTCACCATGTTCATCACTAATTGGCAACCATTGGGGAATAATGGTGAATGTCTTCAATAAGAGAGCTTATAGTGTAAATAACTTGGATTCAATGAATGTATTCTGGCTTGAGGAGAATAATACTGTCATTATCATCAGCATTCTTGTTGTAGTCTAGATGACAAGATAGCACATTAGCACAGACCATAAAGGAACTACTGTACCATTTCAAATTGTTTGTCCATCCTGTGTCCCGAGGCAAGTGGATGTGGCTGAAATCGGACATTTGTCCCTTTTTCCAGGCAGCCTGGCCAAAGTGAAAATGTGTCCTGGAGACAGGCCGAAATCAAATTTCGACCCAAATAAGCTCTAGAATGGCGAGAACATCAAGGAAGTGGTCAAAATTGAGTCAATTTTGCCTAAAATGAGGACAAAAAGTCAAAAATTTTGCTGCTTTTCCAGCAAGAAAGGATGTAAAAGCCTCTGCATTGGCCGAAAATTTTGCTTGTCCCAGACCATCTCAGCATTGGTTGAAGGTAAATTTTTGTCCACCATGTCCCGTGTCCCACCCCTGGACAAACAATTTGAAATGGTACAGTAGGTTTATGGACTAGTGTAAAGTCAAACTTGAATAGTTTGAGCACCCAATGAGCTTGGCAATAGTTGAGTTTCTGATTAGTTATAAAGTATTGGAGGTTCTTGTAGTCTGAGAAGATCTCAAAGGGGGTTGTGCAGCCATAAAAATAGTGTTGCCACTTAGTCAGTGCATGCATGATCAAAAGTAGTTCACAGTCATGGATGTCATAATTGTTCTCAACTTTATTAAGCAATTTTGAGAAGAATGCTACAGGGCACCAGTACTGACTGAGAACTGCACCTGTTGCATAACCAAAGCTGTCAGCTTTGACACAAAAAGGGGCATCATCAAGTGGGAGAGTCAACATAGGCCCATCAATGAAGGCCTTGCACAGTGCAAAAAAAGAATTGTTAGCAGAATCAGGCCAATCCTAGGCAGTGGATCTGCAAAGTTGATTGAGAGGCATAGCAAGCTTAGCGAAATTGCAAATAAAATAGCGGTAGAAGTTGATAAAGCCTAGGAATTGCTGAACATCCTTCTTATTGCAAGGCATTGGCCAACAGGATAGTGTCAATCTTCTTGGAATTCATGCAGAGACAACCCTTGGAGACAATTACACCAAGATATTCAACCTCAAGTGCTTCAAACACACATTTTTCAGGCTTCAAGCATAGATTGTTTTTCCACAGGATATTGAGGACTTGATGAGTCAGGATACAGTGAGATGCAAGATCCTTTGTGAAGATTATAATGTTGTCCATATAGATGATAATGTATTCTGTTACAATCAGATTGTGGAAAAGGTCATTTATCATGTTTTGGAAAGTGGCAGGAGAGTTTATAAGACCAAAGAACATAACAAGAGGTTCAAATAAGCTACAGTTAGTGATGAAAGCTGCCTTGTGTTTATTGCCCACCTATATGCACACATTGTTATAAACCCAACAGATATCCAACTTGGTGAAGTACTTTGCATTCTTCTACTTATCCATCAGTCCCAAGATCAAGGAGAGGAGAGAGGACTTTACACTCCAGCACCCCTAATCAGTGGTTGACCACTGGTTAACCACTGGTTTGAAAAAAATAAAATAGTATCAATAGCTCTAATATAACATTTCAAACATATTTCTCAAAATCAGCATCAAAAAACCACTGGCAACCACTGGATTCCAGTAGTTTCCAGTAGTTTTTCTAACTAGTGGTAGACCAGTGGTGGACCAGTGGTGGATCAGTGATGGACTAGTGATGACATAATACAATTATGAGTCTTTACGTAAGTAAAGTGAGTTCTTTTCATCATGAGCTCAAGAAACAACCGCTCTGTTGACCCCCATCAGTGATGCCATCAGATTGCGATATATAGAACTGGTCTAGACCTTCAGACCAATTATATATCACATGTATTGGTGCATAATGCACAGCTTACATAATTTTATCCAGCCATTATGGGTCTAGGCCCACAATGACATACATACATTACAATAATCAGAAAATGGGACACTTTAACTACATACATACATCATAGTGCACTCACAGCCTTGTGCAATATTACAATATATATATATAAACAATGCAGAATTTAATGCTCAAGCCTTGTGCTTGCTGTAGTGCTTGTTGTGGGCTGTTTTTAGGCAGGGAAAAAGTGGGATAATAGGGTATGAATATATTCTGATTTATTGACACTGATTCCGATGGAGTGGCAGGATGGATGCAGCAGGGATGGGTTTGGATGATATTCTAATAATAGAATAGTTGAAAAAGCTCATTATTCTTTTATTTTTCTCTATTTGTAGACATGGTAGACAGCGCAGCCTCGTAAGCTATTTTCTTATATGAAATGTGGGCAATAGCCTAAAAAGGGTCATACATGTATAGCAGAATATTGCCCAAGGGCTCTTTAGAGGCATTTGTAAGCCACTGCTGGGGCAGGGGGTGATTTTTTGATGACTGGGTGAGCAGGATGATGTTCTACCCTGCCAGGGGTGCTGAGGGAGGTGGCAGGATTGTGTGCTCGCTGCCCTCCACAGCAAGCATACAGCAGGGGTCAGGGTTATTGCCTAATATGTGCAAACATTGCACCAAATGATGCTCAGGGCCTCATTTTTGCTGCAGCTCACAGTGGGCAGGGATTTTGGGAGCAGAAAAAGTGGGGAATATTCTTAGGGATATAAAAGGATTTTTTAAGCCCATTTGCAGGGTGGCGGGAGGGGGCAATGGGGTGGATGCAGCAGAACCACTTTGGATGATGTTCTATATATAGAAATATTTCAATCCACCATTTTCCTTGCAATTTTTTGTAATTTTATCATATGATTGTATTCTATTAGTAGTCTATGGTGTATTACAACTGAAAAAATGGACAGAAATGAAGAGGAATGGGTGGATGCATAAATGAGGATCAGGTGCAATCATTGACTCATAGTGGCTGTGTAAGATTATATAAGCTATGCATTATGCACCATTACATGTGACATTATCTTTGGTATAATGCTTGTACAATAGACTGGTGCCTCTGTTCTTTAACTTCAGTTTAACATCAATTTAACACTTAGAGATTTGCTATTAGACATTTAAAATGGGCATCTACATCAGTATCTTGCCAATTTAGTTTCCCACGGTTGCACAACTGAGAAAACTGTTGAAACTGAGTGAAAACTACGGAAACAAAGAAACTAAAAAACCTATGTACTGTTTTTTTGAAACACCCCCAATAAAATAAATACGGAAACCAGAAAACTTATTAAAAACTGCAAAAACCCAGAAAACTACTATATGTCTACCTTATCTGATCATTAAAAAATCTGTAAATTTCAAAAGAGAGCAATTGTACGTGAAATCATTGAACTTGCCTTAGTGGGCCATCACTTTGTGTGGCAATACACAACTTTCATTGTCCGTCGTCATCGTTATATGTAGTCGCTATCGCTGCAGTCCGTTTTGTCATACATACGTATGTCTGTTGTTTTGTTCATTCATCCATCATACATACATTGTACATCCATTGTCTATCTGTGGCTTGTCGTCTGCCGTCCGTACCTTGCTCGTGGTCTGGTCACCTTACATCGTATGTCCATTGTCTATTGTAGGTCGATGTCCGTTGGTCGTCTGCTGTGCACTGCACCTTAGTTGTAGTCCATCGTACGCTGTCGTCCATCACACTTTTGTTGTCCATTGTAACTTGTATGCTAGCGAAACATCGTGGACCTGTGTCCACTGTGAATGGAGGTGGCAATTGGCACATACTACAGTGGGCGAGATGGTGGGTGTGATGGCAGGCAGAGCCGGTGATGGGCTGCTGGGAGAGAATGTGTCAGTGGGGTGGGCTATATGAACCGCGCAGAGGCGCACCTACTGGGTCTCCCAGAGTCCCACCCTTAATAATTATCCCATTTGTCCATCCAGTGTACGTCTGTCGGTCATCGTTGGTTGTCCGTCTGTTGTCGTCCGCTGTACATTGTCACTCGTCAGTCATCCACCATCTGCCGTCCACCATTCATCATCGTCCACCATATGTCGAGGGTTTGCCAGTATGCTGCCACCCCAAAGCTTGTGTCTGCACACAACTAAACAGTACAAATGTACAGTTTGTTGTATATGTAGACAGTAATTTGGGGTGGCACAATGGTCGGTACTATGTTGTTCATACTGGCGACACATTAACAGCAGCGCATGTCGAGGTGATGAGCATTACACTTGCACGACAATGCTCCCGGGTCTCCCTTTCTTTCCCCCTCCATGTTCTCTGTCATTCTAAGTTGATAACGCACCCACATCCCTATTGAGCAGGAGGGGAAAGGTGGATGGTGTGGTGGTTTGAAGGACACAGCAGATCGTGGAATGCAATTTGATGGGCACACAGCATCGGAAATTGCCAAGCGCAGTCTAGCCCAGGCCCAGACTGCTATGCAAATTATAAATAGGTCGAGGTTTTCTGGTTTTTTGGGTTTCTGGTTGCCAAAAACATGAAAACGTGTGAAACTGGCAAAAAACTCCGGAAAATGTGAGAACTTTTTTGTCAACTTGCTGATGTAGTGAGGTGATATATTGTAATACTTATTTAATTTTTATTTCTATCAAATCAAAGCCAAATTTGGGGCCAACAATGCGTGGGTGCACCATAGATGCACCCACCATGGAGGCACATTCAAATTTATTACTATTATGTTTAAGTTGATGTTGATTAATACTACAGTAATCTTTTTAATACACTTAAAGTGCTTATATATCAATGATTATTCCAGCAAGGTGTTGAGGGGACATAAGTCAACCTTTTATGTCTTTCCTATCTATGAACATTACTTCCAATGAACACTACATGTCATATGTCATACCCTGTGAATACTAGGTTGAAATGCTACAGTAGTACTACCTTTTATACCATATAAGCATATAATTCAAAAAGACTGTAAAGACTCATATTGCTATGTTAAAGCAAGTTAAAAGTTGGACTAATGATATTTTTACAAGTAGTTACTTGTGGTTCCACTAGTGGTTACCAGTGGTTTACTAGTAAACTTTAGTAGTTGAATTAATAATAGAATAAGTAGTAAGTAATCCAGCACTGAAACTACTGGTTAACAGTGGTGGAATCAGTAGTAGAACTAGTAGTAATTTACTGGTAAGTCCACCACTGGTATCTAGTGGTGGAACTACTGCATACTACTAGTAATAAGTAGTAATCCAGTAGTGGAAATTATTGGTATCCAATGGTGGAACTACTGGAAGGTGGCAACATGGGTGTATGCGCAGTAGTGTTGTACGTGGCTTGGCTTCAGGCCCTCAAGCCATTGGCAACTGGCCATCCTGAGCTGAGCTGAGCTGAGCTTTGCAGATGGCTTTGCATGGCCCACAGCTCAGGCTTGAGATTAGAAGAGCTGCGAGCTGGGGCTCAGGCTGCAGCTTGCCATCAATATTTGGCAGTTGCCAAGATACACCATCAACACATCGTTGGTGGTTGATTTTCACTTCTACCATTAGCTCCCTCATGTCGTCTATCATTTTTGTGCATTCCTCTCACATCAATGACCTCCTGCACCACATCACCACGTCACCTCACGATCATCATCATATTGACATCACATCTTCCTGCCATCTGATGTAATGCAGCATTGACAATGTAGTTGCATTATTTCGCAAATACTTTGCAAATACAACATTGATGCTGCACCATGATGGATTCAGCACAAAGAGTATGTTGATATCAGTGACCACCTTTGAATGCTGCTCACTGATTATTGTGCTGCCCCCAGCCTGCCACTGTCGGTTGTACTCCTAGTGCACGCAGACACATACCCGTGTCCTTTGTCAACACCTATTCCTATCCTTGTTATTCATGTTTCCATACAATGTCCCCATGCATATACACAGCCTGTCCTACCATCTAAACATGCAATGAGACCTCACATTTGAGTTCTTTGCAGTGTAGAGATGCTTATGAAGGTGAGGGCAATATCGCGCTCACTCTCAGCTGCATACCCTTGTAAAGCTGCAGCCTGGGCCAAGGCCAAGCCAGGGCTTGGGCTTGGTATGGCCTATGGCTCAGGCTTGCGTTTTGGTGAGCCGTGAGCCCCCAAAGCTGCAGCTTTCAGGCTGAGCCAAGCCATGGCAACACTAATGCACAGGTCCATTGCATTGGCAACAGAGGGGTAGACTGCATTTTGTCTGGCTTGCATAATGTGCCTAGCTACCTACTAGTCTTAGTCATCAACACATGTATTGCATACATAGCATAGAGTATATGTGGACTGCTAACACACACCGCGAAATAAATTGTTAATTTAAATAAAATTAAAAAAATTAAAAAAAACCTTGAAATCAACTTAGATTCTAACTCAGCATATTACTCCAAGAGAACTGACAGAGGATAAGTACTCTCTGGCCAGAATAGTAGGACTACCACATCCTGCCACAGCCTGCACTTTTATGTTTTTCATAGCCCAGCACCTGGTTTGAGTATGCCAACTGGCTCAGATCTCTAAAGTGTCTAGTCTCTCTGTATTGCTAGCTGCCAACCAGGTTGTGCTCTGGTAATCTGGACTTGGATTTGTTTTAGATGGGGTCACCTTTCCAATGACCCACCCTACTACACCAACTAACTATGTAAATTATTATCCAAACTCCTGTCAGGAAACTGGGATCCTACTCCAGCTTTGGATGGCCACTGGAAACTACTGATGTCCAGTAGTGGAACTAGTGGAAACTAGTAATAATCCAGTAGTGGTTACCACTAGTTATTAGCAGTCAATTTAGCAGTTTTCCACTAGTTCCACTACTGGACACCAGTGGTGGAGTGCTAAGTAGTGGGAGGAGATAGCAATTCTTTACTATTATATTATTCAGTCAGTGATAATCCTGAACAGGCCTGAGGGAACCATCTTTCTTTTTGACAAAGAAAAAAGGTGAAGCAATGGGAGATATAGAAGGACAAATGTGGCCAGAGGCAAGGTATTCATTAAGGAATTTGTCCAGTTTATCTTGTTCAGCATGCAAGAAAGGGTAGATCTTGCTCAAAATGGGCTTAGCATTAGGTTTCCATTCAATGGCATGGTCCCAAAAATGGCAAGGAAGCAATTGATCAAACTTGGATTTTGTAAAGACAGAGGCATAGTTCTTGAGATATCAATTGAGACCAGTAGCTTTATTGTGAGAGGTGCACAGATATTCAGTGACACATTCATCAGAACATTGCACAGCAGCTAAAGCATTACACTTATTCAGGTTAATGCAAAGTAATGAATTATCAGACAATAAATGCAGTTCAAAGCACAGGAGATGGAACCATTCTTTCTTAATGTTATTAATTGAATCCCCAAAGTCAGAATTATTGCAGTCCAAGGTGCAAACATAATCTATATCAGGACCATCTGAGTGGAAAACCATGCAAGGTTAGAAAACTGAGGAGGGAGAGCATGTGCAAAGCTTTGATCAACAACTGTAGGCCAAGACTCAATAAGTCCAAGCAACAACTAAATTTGGTGCTGCAAGAAGCAGGACATTACACAAAGAAGAGCTTACCATCTTTTTAGTCCACCAAGAGATTATGTTTGCAAAGCTAGTCTAAGCCTAAAATGACTTTGAAAGAGCTAGTATTAGTGACACAAAAAGTTATGATTTTGCAGTGATCACTAATGCACATCTCAAGGCAAGCAATATGTGTAATTGTTAGACTGAGCATGTGATATTAGACTGAGCAAGCAAGCATTGTTCAAAGAAAGAAATTAGTAGTTATTAACCAGATCAAGAGTGAGGAATACAAAAGGAGTGTACAGTATATATAGTAATTGATGACTAATGAGGGAGGATGACTGATAAAAGAAAGGTGGTTACTAGAAGAGGTAATCGAGCAAAAGAAGAATGGGGATGGGCACTTAAAACAAGATTGTAACATTACCCCCTTTTTAAGAAATTCCTCCCCACTGTTTGTAGAAGGCTAAGACTCCATCAATGTCATTGATTTCATTGTTATGTTGCCATAAGTTGTCTTTGAAGGGGTGATCTTTCCATTTGACAAGGAATAGCATCCCATTTCATAAGCAGCAGTGGTTGATAATGCTTTCGGCAATGGGTTGAGTGATGTTTGCTTCAGGGATAGGGTTTGTTGTTTCAGGGTTCTATTTTGGAAAGATGGAGGCAGTGAATGGAGAGAGTTTTTGGATGTTAAAGACATCATAAATATGTTAGAATATTGGTAGACATAGGCGATATGCATTTGGCAAGATCCATTGTGTTATAGTGAAGGGGCTATATCATCTGTTGTCCAGTTTCTTTGAAGGGCATGAGACAATGATATGAGAGGCATTGAGGAGTACACAGTCTCCAACAGCAAAGGTTTGTTTAGAGCAATTTTTGTCATAAGCGCGCTTTATGTTTTCAGCAGCTAGTTGTAAGGCAGCAGAGGTTTCATCTTTCAGAGCTTGCATTTGTATGGCAAAGGCTGCAGTGCAGAGAACCTGTGAGATGGGTTTGCATGACAGTTGGAGTAGGCATGTGGGATGTTTTCTGTAGTTGATATAGAAAAGAGAGAAGCCTGTTGAGGCATTGATGCAGTTGTTAAGAGCAAATTCAGTGTGGGGTAGCCATTCAGTCAAGTCATTTTGGTGGTCATTTATGAATAGTTGTAGATACTATTCAATTTCTTCATTCAGCAGCCTATGCTGTCAATTTCATGTATCAACCAATGTTAGTTAATATTGGAATTTCTAAGGGGGGAGGGATTCAAACTTAGCTGGGCTCTGCTATTGGTGAGAGAAGTTGCTCACTGCCCATCACAGTGAGCAGAAGGCCTCATTGCTATTGTCAGGATTGCAAAAGTCATGGAAAAAAACTCAGAATTTGCCAGTATTGTCCATTTTGGGATTTCCCCTTTAAATTCACATCAAAAGGCTATCAAAGTGGCCATCACTAGCATCATTGATGCAATACTGCCTCAAACACTCCCACATATGACTCAGCATCCCTTTTAGGAAGTTCCCACACCAAAAATAGAAAATTTTCAATATTGATTGGGGGTGGTTACTGCTGTTCATACCTTCCTTCCCATGCAGTATAAGACTATCTTATATCAGCAGAAGCGGATTTTTGAGCCGAATCCGAATCTGAAATTTTTTTGTCAATAGCTGCTCTGGTTCCTGACTTATTAAGGAAATACTGCTTCCAAAAATAAAATAAAAATAACCATTTTTGGAGTTTGGGGCCAATAATGCTCCAATTTTGACACTCTAAAAAGGGTCTTAAAGAGCTCAATTGTCGCTTCAAAACATGTACCTAAAGTTTCTTATCTAATAAGATCTCATCCACAAATTAATGAATTAATTTGGGGAAAGATAAGCAAATACTGGGCTCAATTTTTTGAATTATAAAATGTGCAGTATACTGTTGGAAAGATTTAATTGAGGGCTTTCTAACATATATGTATGTAGGGTAATAGCATTACTCCTTCCTATACAGTAAATTAATCTTTATATATAAATATACCCAAAATAGTGTGGACAAATTAGCTGCTTTGATCCTGAGGTTCTGGGACTACTCTCTCTCAATCGAGACCTTTCAAACAAGCCTAAGATTACTCTTATCAGAGCAGTGGTTAAAGCTGTATTAATGAAACATTGTGTGTGGTAACTTTCAGCATTGATGCTATCAGTGGCACTATTTCAGTGTTACTACTGAAATGTAGGCACTTATTTCTCTACCAATTCTTATCCAAATTGCCTTATTCTTTTTGCTAAATATATCTACATTATGCAAGGATGATTCCTGCAAAGTTAATTGGTTAATGCAATATATTTACTTCTCAGAACATTCCAGTTACTCATTTGCTGACCAGGAGGACAACTACATTCATACCAATGGAAGCCTTAGCTTTCCACCCATCATCATTAGGGTCCCTTCATCTAGCATATATGGAAAGCAATTATGCTCTCAGCACCTTTATCCACCTCATCCACCTTGTCAAGTCAGGGATGTGTTTGAATTGTTGCTGGTTGGTTTGGATATAGGCCAGAGCGCAATGATAGTATGGTATAGACAATGGACTTGATCTTTTTATATTTTATCTATTTCCATCCACCCAACTTTCCTTTGCTATTCACTAAATGTCAAGAAAACATTCAACATACTATGTATAACTTTTATCTTAACTTATTTTGCCTTACAATCATGAGCTCACTATGCAACTTTGCAACTGAGGACAGTTGGAATCAGTTCCCTGCAGATGTCAGGCACTGACTTTGTTTTGAGTGAAGTCTTATTTAATTCACTCATTATTGTAATGCAAAACTGACAATATATTTGCATCAGCTAGTCAGCTTTGTAACTGCCTGCTATTCACATATGAAATATGTACTCTTGAGTGCCTAAGCTGCATGAAGAAGAGAACACATTTATAACACTTTCCACTCTGATACAGCCACAAATGGATATTTATATTCAACCATGCTTATCACATCTCAAACTAAAATAAAAAATGTAGAATAGACTAGACCTTGGGAAGGCACTCACTAATTACATTCTTGGCACTTACTGATCCTAGCCTTTAAATGGAAGGTGCTTACTGATCACATTCCTTAATGAGAAGGCACTTACTAATCACTTGCTTGGTGCTTATTGATCATTATTACAGTGCTTATTAATTTCCCTAAGTAGTACATGCATAGCCACAAATAAAATTAGTATAAATAGTGGTCCATTTCCACCAAAAGGAAACAACAAGAATCTGTATTATTTAGCACAGAACATGTAACTTGAAAGTGTACTGAACATCTTGTACAATGAGTACAGTTGTAATTAGTACCAAGTTTTTATTATTCACTCATAGAGGTTGGCTAGCTTGTAGGCTATGCTAAATCTAAGTCATTCTTCAGTCTTAAAACAACTACTGTGTTGTTCTTCCATCAGTCAGCTATAGAAGTAAAGATTACTTCTTGTATTCATTTGCTCTCAAAGTAGTAAACATTACTACCTCATTATTCATTCACTTTGTTATTAAAGTATACTGCTACTTCCACAACAGTTATATTTAGTTGGCAAATTGCTAGTCAACTACACCTTATCCTTTAGTTCAAGCCCCAAGACTTGCATCACATCCTCTCCTTGTAAACTGCTAGAAAAACTAGCACTTATTCTCTACAATTGCCTCTTACACTTAGAGACAATTTCCAACTTCTATAGTTACCCTTTAAACTTATTCATTTCTGGTCTTCAGTAGTTTCTATTGTAACTGCATAATTTGCAATTAGGAACTGATTTCTAGAACAAATTGGAATAACCCAAATAATGAATTTTCCATCAAAACCCAAGTGAAATTAAATTCATGCTGACACTGCAGCTATGCAACAATACAGCATAGGAATAGGGGTAGGAAATGTGGAGATGAGCATCCATCATTGCCAAATACTTACATGATGCCATCCCTCAAGCACACCACCTCACTATGCCAATGTGGAAGTAAATTTGCAGCTGCATGCATATGACTGGGAAGTGAGCCAGCAAAGCAGGTAGTGTTGCATTAAGCTTGCACATAACTGCCTCGTCAAAATGATGTGGCAGCATGCACAGGCCCAGTGTGCAGCTGCACAGGTGAAAGAGGAGAATGGGGCCAAGGTACAGGGTGAAGGGAGGAAGGTGGTGCATTGCCACCCCACTGGAAGATGATCCTGTTGAGTGGGCATAACATGAGTGCAGAGCTGAAGGTGGGGATATAGTGAGCACACCTGTTGGGTCTCCCACTCCTGGGTCTTTTCTGCTGTCCTTTCCCCTATCTGTCGTAGTTGTTCTCAAGTCAAAACAAGCCCATATCCCAGTTGAGAGGGGAGGGGCCAAGTGGAAGAGTGAAAGTGAATGAATGTGAGAGCAGTGAGTGAGCAAGTTCAACACATTGAACCAACTTCATTGAATCTTGGTTGCTGAGTGCTCTCACTGCCATTCACAACAATATGATGCATCAATGTTGTAACATTGATGCATTGCATTTACTATTCATAGTGGGAATTTCAACCCAGCCTGGGTTGAAATTCCCACCTTCACTTTCATCCCTGCACACCATCCTCACTCTCTGTGCACTGCACCACCACCCATGCACATCCAACCAATGATGGACAAGGGGAGATTGTCACACCAGGGAAGACCTGAAGAAGCAGAAGATCTGAAGAGCTGTAGATGTCATTCTTGTTAACAAGCCTCCAGTTGTAATTGTGAAGTCCTTTTCAAAAAATGTGGTTACTGAATTAGGTGTAAAGCCTATTCTGCTTGTTCATGCACCCTTCCCCTTCAAACATTACCATTTGTTCAACTGCCTCTTTGATGCCCACTTGTTCATGTGCCCTTTGCTTGTCAATGCGCCTACTCATTCATCACCCTCCTCTTGTTCATCCGCCCACTTGTTCATTCACCCTCCTCTTGTTCATCCACCCTCTTTTCACTGTTTGTTGATGCACCTACTTGTTTATTCTCCCTCCTCTTATTTATCCATCTGTGGGTATCCCATCTAATCTTCTGATGCACCAGTGTATATATTCAGATTTAAGCACCCATTTATTGGCTTATTTGTGAGGGGCGGAGAGGGGGCAGTGAGGAGGATGTAGAGTTTGTGTTTTTTTAAATTAATTATCATTTGTTGTAGTAATAAGATACATTATGAGAATGTTATCTACATTTATTAACATACAGGGAAATGAATGGTTGCACCCAGCTGGGCCTCGCATCCTTCCCCATTGTTCACCCCATCATCAAATAGCACTAGTCATTGATGACCATCAGTCACATCATCACCAGTTGTCCACATCCTTTGTCATCACCCTGCATCCACAGCAGTTGCCTGTAGTGTTCTGAGGTCCAGTTAAAAGACTGGAAAAAGACCAGACCATAACTGGACCATGACCAATGTGGACCAAAAAAAGTAATGGACCAATCAAGACCACAACCGCGGTCCGGTCCACGGTCTTCCATGATTCTCAAAATCAAAAGACTGATAAAAACCAGTTAGGACTGGTTGTAACTGGTCTTTCAGCAAGATATTTTTGTAGCATAGTAGAGCATTAAAATACCTTTTAAACAATGCCAAAATCATATTTTTAGCTCAAGAATTGACAGAGATATTAATAGTTTACGATCAACCGAGTATTTTGGGCACTTAAAACACTTTTGCCCGCATTTCATTCATTAAGCGCCCGTAGCTTTCGCAAACTTGGACATAAATAGCAAACATATACATCTACCAGAGGCACTTTAGACCTAAATAATTGAGTAAGATTTGGTTGAGTTATAATTAAATCAATAATTTCTACATTACTTGACAACTAACAAGATGCTTTTGCCAACGTTTCATTCGTTAAGTAAGCCAGCCTTTCGCAAACTTAGAACAATGTAGACAATTAGATTATCTACAAAACAAGCTTTTACACATAATATTTGGTTAAGAACTCATTGAGATATGTGCAAATGTGAGCAAGAAGTACAATTTCAGCCATTCAAATAATTTCTACAGCTAAAATCACCCTTCAAGTCGGCCCAAGTGCAGGTTGTGACTGGTCTCCAACCAGTCCACAACCAATCTTTACTAGGACTGGTTGAGACTGGTTTTTGCTGGTTTCTGAACTGCCAAAGACTAACATAAACTGGTCAATGTCAGTCCTATGCAGTTTTTTGCAGTCTTGCAACTGCAGTCAACCAGTTGCGGTCTCAGTCCAAGGATCTTGGGGTCAAAAAACCAGACTGGACTGGACCAGACCTCAGAACACTAGTTGCCTGTGTTGTTGGGCATTGTGATCATTGCTGTTGTCATTGATTGTCATCCTTGTCATCTCAAATTTGTCAGCCTTTGTCAAACACAATCCTTGTGTATGCCTACCTGCGAAGAGAAGGAAGCAAAATGGCAATGTGCAAAGTGCGAGAAATAATGAACATGGTGCAGTAGCCTTGCTCAGAACCTCTTGCATCCTACTCATGTTCCATCCACCTTCCTTAACCCTATACATACCCTACTCCGCTATTCACCCAAGGCCCTTCCTCTTTGCCCTCCTGAGTCATTGGCGCACACTGTTTTGTGTCACAGTGGGTGACAGGTATCATTGTCAGTCATTGTTGTCTTGTTGGAGGGCATAGAGCATTCTTTGAGAGGTGCCAGCCACATCTCTCTAGGGAGAGGAGTAGCGCACAGCAAAGAAAGGAGGGCTCACAGTGGTCGAGAGTTAGAGTGGTTGATGTTGTTGTTCAGTGACTTCCAAGGTGCTGCGATTGGCTCAGCTCTCCGGCCCGCAGCATCAAAACCCTTGTCGTTGTCAATGATAACAAGATTGCTTCCAATCTCCAGTCGATAATCAAACTTACTTAGTAGATATCATCCAGGCATGGTATAGTTCTATTATTTATGTTTGTCAAGCATGTTTTATTCTTTAATCAGTTTTGGTCAGATGAATTGTCTTAAGGACAACTTGAATTCTGAAATTGCAGCGCATATCTGACCCATGTTCAGCGTATTTTGATGTACCAGCACAATAAAAGTTTGACTACACAAAATTCAACAGTAAAACAGTTGTAAATATGCTCTAATAGTTACTGGATGGGCTTTTAGATAGATAGCTGCATATAATAGCTGCATAGAAATACATCTTGACAAGGTGATTTTCATCTGACCAAAACCCTTATCTAGCCATTTCAATATAACTTCAGAAAAATGCAATCATATAACTAGATATAGGGTACTATTCTACGGCTATGGTGTCATGTACAAGTTGAAAGGTACTTTGCAAAATTCAAATCTGCTTACATCATACAATACAGACCATTATTGTCACTGACATTGACAACAAACATTTCCATGACTTTGAATCGGTGTGCCAAGCCAATCAGAGGCAGTACGAATGTGCACCATTGGTGTTCTCACACCACACTTTGTTTGCATGTCATCGCAAGCCACTGACTCCAATGTCCATTGCTGATCATCATCTATGTTGCATGTTTGTTGCATCTGGCCACCCATCATCATAGTGCCACCCAAATCCTCGCATCTCGACACCCCAAAACACTACAAGTGTAGTGCTTTGGTACACCAAGATGGTGTGTTTGTGCAGATGTGATGGCAGGGTGCATGTTGCATTGTACCTCATTGTTGTCTGTTGTCAGTAAATTGTAGCTTCTTGTGTTGTACGACAATTTCGTCGTGCACATTCAACAGGCTGGTATGTGCCACTGCATATCGGTAGTGTCGCGTTCAAGCACACGGATGTCGTGCCATCATTGTGATGATGTGGCAGCATGTACATGCATCTGCAGCATGGAGAGAGAAGTGTGGTAGAGGCAAGCGGAGGTGTTGCAAGGCGGGTGTGGCAATCAGCAGCCTAGCACATTGGACATTGAATTGAACTGAGGGTGAGCTGGGGTGAGAATGGAGGGTGCAGTTCACGCACCTGGTGGGTCTTCCCAATGTGTCTGTCTTCCTTTTCTGACTGCACCATATCAAGGCCAGATACCCAAGTCGAGAGGGGAGGAGTGAGTGGAAGGTGGTGGTTTGACTGAAACAGTGAACCGTGGGATGAGATTGATGGCATGGCTGGTCTCAGTTAAAATTAGAACAAGAGGCAGTGCAGGGTGGGCTATGCATTAGCAATGGAGGAGAGGGTGCGTGGCGCAAGGACAAGGAACGTGGCAATACATGGGGGAGGCATATGGACAAGTGCGCGAACAAGACATGGGGCGCATGAACAAGACATGAAGCGCATGAACAACATGTGTGGGAGGTTGACGAACAAAAGGCGGGGGAGTGGATGAAAAGATGGGGAGATGGCACATGAAAAACACGTGAGGGAGGTGCATGAACAAGGTGCATGAATAGATGCATAAAAAAATGGATGAAGGAATAGAACACTTAACCACGTTTGTTAAAAAGCATACTGTGGATATAAGCAGGGGCTTTTTAACCACCCTGCCAAGTAGTGGTGATCTGAAAGGTGCACTCTGCATGCCCTACCCCTCACTTCTCTGCTCACCTGCTCTATCTCATTCCACAGCCCTTCACATGTCATGCTGCCTGCCACACCTGCACCTCACTTCTTGCATGGCTGCCTGCACTGCTGTCCACCAATGGTGCCTGAATGCATGCACTGCTGCACCAATCCTCTCTTCCCAGCTTGTTGGTGCGCTTGCCAACTCCAGCAACTCCTGGCTGCTCCACTGCACCATTGTTTGAACTAGTGTTTAAAGGTTCAGTTGAAAGACCAGCCAAAAACTGAAACTGAACCAGACTGTAACTGATTAGGACCACAAATTTGATGGACTGGAATAGACTGAGACTGCGGTCCAGTCTGCAGTCCAACAGAATTGAGAAAGTAGATGGACCAATAAAAAACCAGTTTAAACTGGTTTCAACTGGTCTCTTGCCACGAAATTTTGTAGGATAATAGAACTTTAAAAGCCCTTCAAAATAATACAAAATCATAATTTTTGCATAAGAATTGATCAACTTATTTATAGTTTCACTCAAGTGAATACTTTGGGCGCTTAAATTCGCTTTTGCCCGTGTTTTGATTAGTAAGCAGCCTGTACCTTTTGTAAACTTAGACATAAATAAAAGATGTATTTATCTCCAAAATGTACTTTACAATTTAATATTTAAACAATATTCGACAGAGTTATAAGCATATCTTTATTTCCTACTCTTTTGAACTTATAACAAGTCACTTTTGTCAACATTTCATTCTTTAGAAGAGCTAGCCTTTCAAAAACTTGAGAAAAGTTAGACCTTGTAAATATCTACTCACAAGTATAATTTCATAATATTTGATGAAGAACTGACTGAGATATGGCAAAATGCAGGCAACTACTTCATTTCCTAGTATTCAAGCATTATCTCATCTGTTTTTCAACCTTTCTTTGTAATTTTTATAGTACTTGATGCTACATTGCAATACCTATGATATACTATGTAGGGATTACCAGTCTTAACCGGTTGAAACCAGTTTAGACTGTAACCAGTCTGAACTGGTCTTTAGACTGCAAAAAACTGAAGTAGACTGGTCTACTGCAGTCTGGTTCAGTTTTTTGGACATTTTGTAAATAGATGGACCAGTCTTGGTCTCAGTCCAAGCCCCTAGGGGGCAAAAGACTGAACCAGACTGAACCTTTAAACACTAGTTTGAACCATCATGTTGCAACCATCCACCTTCATTTCACCAATCCATCATTGTCACCCCAGGCCACCATTGTCACTCAACATGCACTGCTCCTGGCACTGCAAGGATGAGTGCCCAGCCACTGAGTGTGCCCAGTGAGATGAACACAAACAATGCAGTGTGCAACAATGAAAGGGACATCTGTGTGCAAGGGGCTGCACACACTGGAATAGCTGACTGGTACCCAGTTAGTTAGTTTGGCCATAGGCCCTGCTAAAATAGTTTCTGACCCCTTCACATGATGCCTTTTTTTCAGGCTTTTCAACCTATTTCTTGCCTGTTTCACAATATTTTGGCATAGAATAGACTGTGTTTAGTGATATCTGAATCTAATTATGGCTAATTATTCTGTATGATCACTACTGAATTCAAAAAATGTGTTGCCTCCTCTGCAGAAAACATATCTAATAACCGAGTACTCAAACACTAGGTAGGAAAACCAATCTTATGCATCCAAGGGTCAGATACTGAAGAAATAAAGGTGTATAACTTCACAAAAATGGATACTGAAGGCTATGTATGTTGGCAGCACCCCTGTGCCTACAGAATCAGTGCTGTCAGTGCCTTCACTCTCAGCTCCTGCAACTCTGAGCCATTCCAAAAGAAAGTGAGCCCCTATGCAAAGATGTGTTGATGCTCTAAACAGGTGCTTGTGTGGACTTGTCACAGATCCATTGTCAGAGGGAGTTCTGAAATGCAAACAGTCAGGATGTGAAACATAATTTGTGAGTACTTACTGTGTTTTTGAGTATATTTCCCACTAATCTCATTCAACCATATTGAAAGTATTATATGCAATGTGTTTCCTTGGAATTGGTGCCTCAGAACTGGGTCTGTGAGGTGTGTGCAGCTTCCAGCAGAGGGAGGGAAGGCAAGCATTTAAAAGATGCCAACACATGAACCAAAATGATGTCATATTACTATAAATGGACACATGCCTGATTATGTAGTTAGTTAGTCCAGTCCCAAGTTGCCTTGAAAAAAAATGACCCCAGGTCACATTTTCTGCCACAAACACCCCCTTGTCTGTGCACCCCCAAAAATACTGTCTAGACATATGCAAAACAGTACATTTGTATTGCTTTGTGTTGTGGAGACATTGACAGGGCTGAATTTTGGCTAGAGCTGAAATAAGCTCTAATTTGTCATTTTAACTCAGGAAATCTTAGATGAGTAATCATATGGTGATCCTGA
>MU155509.1:0-28453 GCA_015484465.1 Pholiota conissans
CATGGGCGTATTCGAGCGTGCCGCGTCTGTCGTGATGGCCTAAAATTAGACGCCCGGCAACTCCGGCACCATCTTTCTATCTGGACGCGCAAACTCAAGTTCTTTATGTTTGGAACTCCAACAGATGTATATGGGTTTGTATTTTAGATATAAGGAACTGAATATTATGTATCTGGGACTGAAAACTATCTATCTGGAGACAAAAGTTTTATATGCAGACTCAAAAGTTATCTATCTGGGCGGAAAAGTTATCTATCTGGGATCAGAAATTCGTGAACTCACACTTTATTTGAGTACATAATCCCATAGTTATCTATATACTTATTCAAAAAGTGATCTATATATGCGGTAATAATAAATGTGCTAACGGACGCCCATATATCCCTGCATCTCAGAAACACATTACTTTAGTGATCCAAATTATAGGTGGAACTACTCTGAAGGCATCGAGTAGTCTTGAATATCAGGTAGTACCAGTAATTCACTTTGATGTTCTTTATATCAGGTGCGTTTGGGAAAACACAGACGACTTAAGCGCCAAATGGTAGAACGCAATCCAACAGGAGCGGTCCAGCACGATTTGAATAGCCGGCATTTCCCGACATGCATACGTGGCCATGCAAACTTCAAAGCGCATGCCTTCAGCTTCCTTTGTTAAATCTCCTGGCGCAATCCCTCTGAAGTCTTGTCGCCACGGACTATTCTATGCCGCATCCAATTGATTCTAGTGATTCCTAAGTCATCACCACCTTTATCTTTCCAAAAAAATGGACTTAGTTGAACTTGGACCTCGCCCTGCCACATGTGCCGGCAGGCACTCGTGATAACACTTAAGGCATCGGTATACACGCATTTGCACCACAAAGAGCGTCGGAAAGGGCCACTTTGATCGTAGATTTATGGCAAAATCAATGGATCCCCGAAACAATGCGTTGCGCTTATTGGTGGCCCCTCGAGCTGTCCAACTTATAAAGAGGATTCGCACTCTCGACTGCTTGCGTCATCTTCTACTTTAATGCTCATGCCATCGCCCCTGTCACCGCCGCTACTCCCTGTAGAGCTCAAATGGTCTATCATTGACCATGTACGCGCGTTCTCTGACAATGACACATTGGCTACACTCGCACTCGTTTGCCGCGCGTTTCGTCGTCGTGTAAACTACCACCGCTTTAGGACGGTCAAAATACGCGATATCAACGACATTCGCCCCACATACCGTCTCCTTACAAACGATTGCATATGGAGTAGTCCACACGAGCGGCTCAACGCACATGTTAACTTGTTTGAGGTCAAGATGTTAAACAGCAAAAAATACTTCAAACGGCGCTGTGTGCTGACTTCCAATTCGTCCAAGCTCGAGTTTATCTTCCACAACATATTTCAAACATACTCTTCAGATATAGACCAGTCTTCCAACGTGTCTCTTTCATTCACATGGGACGTCAGAATCTGGAACCCACGATCAGACGAAAAAGATAGATTGGATTGGACAAATCTAGGTCTTGGTCTCCAATCTGCGTTTCGGACTATGCTTCGACACCCACACCTGGACCGCCTGAAGATCTGCGCATTGGAAAATGTGCCCCGAGATCTTATACGTGAAAGTCCCATTAATAATCTCCAGTTTTCAGAAGTCGGGTTTTCTCGTGATCTAGGAGCTTTCCAACATGAAGGTATCTTGAGCGGTTGGCATTTGCAGCACCTGACTAGACTTGTCATCGACCATTCAACCCCGTTCGTCGAACTTATTGGTCTGGACGTCTACGGAGCGGAGTCCCCGACCATTGTTTTTCCACGACTGCAGGCACTCACTTCTTGTGTCTGTGACGAGATGCAGTACGAGATGACGGTTGCCGTTATGCAACGTGCAAGGAACGTGCAACATTTGTCACTGGCGGTTCTTGGTGAGTAATCGCTTTGTCGCCATTTGATTGACCAATGATCGTCTTATTTTTCAGAGCCCGGAAAGCTACCAAAAGAGTTCCCGTATACTCAACTTCAGAAACTTGAAACCCTATGTCTAGTTTCGGGTGGTACATTGCGCCCTTTCGCTCAGAATTATCAACGCACTGTGCGCGATATCATTACACCCCTCTTGCCATCTATCCCTCCTATACGTCATCTAGAGATCCATATAGCCATCGCCTCTACAAGTAGCTTAGTATTGGAAAACGAAGCGATATTCAAAGGACATGATTTCTCCGCCCTCGACAATTTTCTTGGCAAATCCTCTCCACCATCGCTTGAAACTTTGAAGGTGCGCCTCACGATTGAGGTATTTGGTTCTTCGAACTGGTGGAAGATGAAGGACTTTTTAGAACGGGAGGGCGGTGAGTATGTGCAGAGCGTGTGTTTCCCAAAGCTCGCGAAGATGATGTCGCCTGTTTTGATGGTCGGGATAGACGTGGATCTGGATTTCGATATACCAGAGGAATATTTCTCTAATGATCTAATTTATGAGTGGAATAATGAACTGTCTTTAAACGCTACAGTAGGATAGCATTAAAATCCAGAGTTCTGTTGTGCACTGCTTACAATATAGTTTTTAAATCTGTTTTATCGTTTGCAAGCTGAGCGCAAGGCCTATCAGATTTAGTCTCAATGATTGTCACCACTTGCTGGCATATTCCTCTCATTCACCTGCTGTCAACAATCATTCGGAGCCGATGGGCAAGACATACAAAAGTGAGTCATGGCAATGCCCCTGAGTCATGCCCCACATTGCGCTTCCGGTGTTTGTGTATGAATCCATTAGTGTATCAAAGGTACAAAACGTTCTATCTCCCCTTCTCCCCCATTCTCCTCAAAAATCCGCCATGCCTGTCCATGAAATTATTCTGTTTGCAGCATCTGAAGCATTCGCGGACGACCCGGTGGACACACTAAAGAACTCAAGGGAGTTTTTCAGCAAGGTTGATGGATGTTACAGGTAATGAGTCTCTTAATACGTGCAATTCAATTGGATTTTCACACAATGCGATTTCCTAGCATTCACGGGGGTGTTTCAGAGGAAGTAAAAAATGGCCTTGTCGTGATCTGTGAGAATTGTTGAGCGCTGTTACTCAAATCTGAGCACAAGGTTGATTGGGAACATTGACTTATAACTCTCGTCGTTAGCATGGGAGTCCTACGAACATCACCAAGCTATCAAGAAGCTCGAAGGATTTCCGCAGATACTCGGTCTAGCTCCAATCTTCGGCCAAGGAGATCCAACTAAAGTATATCATGTCAACTTCGCCGAGAGCCCAGACGCTGCCATCGCCATGAATGTCACGGAAGTTCTCACCTTGACGTTGAAGGACGGAAAGACAAAAGAAGATCTCTCTGAACCCATGGCCGTCCTGGCTTCTAAGCTTACTGTAGGGGATAGGTGCGCCAAACCTCTTGCATGGGGAGAAACACGTGAGGCACCTGGAAGAGTATTCTTTCTGTTCCTTGGATGGGAAACTTCACAGGTAGTCAATATTCCTCCGCTTTGTACATGTCAGCTTTTTAATCGAGTACTACTTGCAGAAGCTTTTTGAGGCTATCTCCCAGAGGTCCTATGAGGATTTCCTCTGTGATTTATCCGCCATCGTTGATATTAGGATGCTGCGTGTTAGTTTTAAGAAGGTCTTCTGAAAGTTGGTTTACTTCCTAGCTTGAGCTATGTATACAATATTATGTTTGAGTAATGGATGCTCAGAATATATGCTCTTTCAAAAGCTCGATTCTCGCAGGACCAATATAGTGCGCTTTTTGCGCTTTCTGTTTCGCCCTTTCTAACGACTCCTCAAGAGTCGCCAATCCATTTGGGATCTCCGCTACGATCAGCATAAATAGTCTTAATAAGTAGTACATTTACACTGAACGACCCTGCTCACCGTTTGTCTTGCCCACCAATGCAGGGGAAGTGGTCGCCACTATGTATATCATCATCACGTGGCGTGAACATGGGCGCTTGATTGGCGCTTAACGTTCAGCGAGGTCACTTGGGATCGTCTCCGCTTAGCAAGAACTGGAACTAGCAAAGAAAAATTCTATTTATATCTTTCATTCCAAGGTAAAGGATACATGGATGATTTCACTGGAATTTTGGCTCAATACACATGCAAAGGATTCCGAGCACCGCTCCAACCATGTCTCCTCTGCCTCCAGTTGGAGAAATCTGGGTTTCAATAGGTTCAACCGTGCAATCATCTGACTTAGAGCGCGTGTGATGTCCACGCCGAAGTGCATTCCAAAATAGTCCTACTAAATATACCGTATGTGATCACCTGCGCCGTCGTTCCCAGCGCGGCCAAGAAGTGGCTTCAGTATATGTCATATGGTCACGACTGTTGTTCTCCAGGATATAAACTTTATCCTGAGCAATGGCTGATTATCAAGCTACTACCACCTCATAACCCTTTCATTGACATCATGGATAGAGTGCGTATCGCTATCATGTATGTCGCTATCGTTTAATCTCCTGTGCTGAAGTTCATACCCTGCAACTTAATAGCGGTGCAGGCATATCTGGTTTGACACTATCTCATGCACTCGACGTATTCGCAGAAAGATACCCTAGCTTGCAAATTGATATCTACGAGGCTTCGTCTGTTCTCTCAGAAATCGGCGCAGGTATCAACATCTGGCCACGCACCTGGAGGATTCTGAAGACGCTGGGATTGGAAGAACCGTTGCTCAATTTCCTTCCCCATATACCGGATGATTTGCCACGTAATTCCCGCATTTCCAGTTTTGGGCCATTCTGAAATGACGATCTGTAGGCCTGGTTTTTGAGATACGCAAGGTGGACCAACCTGAAGGATTTCACATCCTCGATATGACTACACCAGGTGCGTATGTCATTGGCTTAAAGGTGCAGAGTTATTAGGACAGGACTCTCTATATCTATATAGGAGGGACAACCAGGTTACACCGTCGAACCCTGCAGAAAATCCTCCTCGCATGTCTCCCGGAAGGACGTCTCCATCTCTCGCGGAGGCTCTCATCATACGAGGAGCTAGAAAATGAGGTCCGTCTGCACTTTACAGATGGGAGTACAGCGACATGCGTCATGCTGGTGGGAGCGGACGGTATCAGGTCCATTGTTAGGCAAAGCTTCGTGCAGGGTTCTGTACAAGACAAAATGGACATCCCAACCGCCATTGGAGAAGCAAGTAAGGGCGATGCAGTTTGGTCGGGTACATACGCGTATCGCGGGCTCGTACCATTCGAAAAGTTGGAGGAGAGTTACCCAAATCATCGTGCAATAGAAACGCCCGTCATGGTAAGTAAAAAGATCACAGACCCAGATGTCTTTCTGACTTTTTTAAAAAATTTTAGTACACGGGCAAGCTCAAGGTATCCGCTTATTTCATACTAGAATTTCTCTTCCAACTTCAATTTTGGCCTAGCACGTAATTTGTTATCCACTTCCACATGAGCGAACAGTAAATATTGTCGCGGTCGCCAGCTATCTCGAGAAGGAAGGGTCGATACACTCTGGACCGCAAAGCACCTCATGCGATAAAGAGGAGGTTCGGGCATTGTTCACTGGGTAGGACGGAGAAGTGCAGCATTTGATCGGCGTAAGTGCTTCTTTCTGGCGTTGGAACTGCATGATGATGTGCTCTCGTGCAGTGCATGGAACGACCAGGTAAATGGGCAGTAATGTCCTTGGTGCCCTTGGAAAGGTTTTCACGAGGACGTGTTGTCCTCGTAGGCGACGCTGTTCGTACCTCCTACAATTCCAAAAAAAATTAGTGCCTGACTTTTGACACATATGCTGGCACGCAGGCTCATGGGATGACTCCTCATCAAGGCGCTGGAGCAGGCCAAGCTATAGAGGTGACGCGATAACGCCTACCCAAAATACAATCAATTGACATACTCTTTCTTTTCCATGGAACAGGATGTGTACGTTCTCGCCAGCCTACTCTCCCATAAGCTCAGCAATACCAGCACTATTCCTCGAATATCCGAGATTTACGACGCTATTCGTTGCCCTATAGCGAATCGTGTTTTGAACCTCGCGCGCGAGGCAGGACATATAACGGAGCTCATAGCGCCTGGGTTCGAAGATGTCAGGGAGGGGGATGCAGATGTTCCACAGGAAAAGCTGCAGATATTATTTGAAGGATTGATCAATAAATGGAAGTGGGTGTGGAACGACTCTGCGGAGGATGATAGGCTTCGCGCGATTGCCATGTTAGAGGAATAGAGGTATCAAACCCACGAGTCATAGTGGTACTGAATGAAAGGATTAGTGCGAATTTAAGCTGTATACATAGCACTAGGAACGACCCCCAGGTGTTATGAGCCCAGTGCGTTCGTGACTGGAAGATCTACAGACTGAGAAAGACTAGGATCACCACATAAGTCGTAACGTTTAACCAATTTATTTTTGGCAGTGTCTTTTGGATAGAACTAGTCAATGTTCCCGGTCCCATTCACCCTCTCCGCGCCCCATCTCACAAATACAGAGGCTCCAGCAGCAAGGAGGAAGGACCAGTCAAAGAGGGACCCGAAGACTTCGTACTCAGGAATGGTAGAGAATAAGTTTGTAGTATCAGAAATGCCCTCGATGTCTCCGAGATCCGACGGTGGTGGCGGGGGAAACGATGAGCGCATCTGCACGATGGTAGACAGCATATAAATGCTCTGATGACGGTTAGGAGGGCGTTAATACAATCATTGGAAGAGGTTCGAACCATGATTTGTGCCAGAACAAGAAGCATGAGCGACGCTGCGAGATTGCGGCTTGTTACATGCAGCGCCTGGAAGTATAGGTTCAGTAAGAGCTCACTTCCATCTGAAAACAACCTACCCGCGTCGCACCCCGAAGCACTAGTCGTATACTGCTCAATATGATGATCCCGACGAGCACTAAGCTCATCTGTCTTGCAAAGGATGCTAGCTCCTCCGTCTTGACTTCAACCGAAGATAATCGCGATAAAAGTGATGCGAGTAGGTCGGTGATGAGATCCGGGGTCGACGAAGATTGCCTGGTGGGCAAAAAGATGACGTTGTAGAGTGACTAGATAGGTGCTTGAGAAACGCCGCCATGATGAGATGAGCTTCCACTCACGCTGACGATGCGCAACATGCAGTACGCCATAAAGAGCCGCCCCATAGTGTTGAATATCCGCCCTTTGAATGTTTTGGAAAAGATGGCAGCCTCTCGCCTCTCGCGGAGTGCTTCGAGGTTGCGTGTCATCTGAAATTCGAGTGCTTCAAGACCTTTGAGTTCTAGACTGACTGGTGCGGGTAAGCTCGTTAGCGCGGTGTCTAGCAAACCAAAAGAAAGAATTACGGCTATCCGAGCCTCGGAAGGACGATCCAACTCGAGAGAACCATGTGTCTTGGCTCTGTAGCACGCTTTAGTTCGGTGTATGATCTTGAATAATGCTATACTAACCGACGATCCCGGCCGCCGTGATGCTTCCACCCTTCGTGTAGCCATATCATTCCTGATGCTTGTCAAGGCGTATTTTGCAGTGTCAATGTCTTGTTCCGAGGGAACAGATCTAAACCAGCGTGAGTATGAAGATGCAAGGTGATGTCAATATATATATGATAATACGTACTGGGAGCGTGAACCAAAGGGTATGAATTGCCACGAGCTACTAATGGCTCCAAAACCGGATAGTAGCCCAAGAATTATGGTCCCCAGAACGATGAGACGAGAAAGGGCCGCAGTTATCGTGTCCGAAGGTGCAAGTGATGGAGGTATGGGGATATAAGAGAATGCGAAGAGGTATAAAGCCACAGGAATCAGACTGAAGAAGATTCTCGGCCCCAGAAACGAGCGAGAAGCAGAGCTGTCTGGTAAAGATCAATTAACAATACAGATATTCTATACACCTAGAACTCACTGGTTGCGAGAAGTAAACTGACCGAAAGCGGGATTACGACAAGGACCGCAGACATTAGAAGAAACAACGATATTCGCCAGTTCAACAGGCGCGAACTTCGGCGTGTCAGTAATCTCCTTGCACGGAAACGGATGTCCGTACACACCTGGACGACAAAAGCCCCACTCCTTGCATCATAAGCAACGCAAACATCATACAACCCTCCGAAAAGCACCACGAGAAGAGAATTCGAGATATAGATGCATGCAGATACGTCGCGTCTTCCATTAAAAATTTCGCCGATTTTGGCGTATGGGTGGTGGGTGGGGGAAGGGCTTCAAGCTCGATGTCGTCGCTCTCGAAGTTCAGGGAAACGAGGTCGGCTGGGAGGCTGGGACGACGCGAGAGAGTCGGCGTTCCTGGTGTGGCGGAGGAAGATATACTTCGTAGGTCGGAGTATATGGTTCGTAGGAGGTACTTTCGACACGCGAAAAAGAGCGAAAACCTGTAGTTTGCCCGTTTGTTAAGGGCCCAGACAGAGAGCTGTTTCTCCACGTACCTCGCCAGCGTCAGCATAGCGGTCTCCACTCCTACTTCGGTTGACATTCTGCGAGTTTACAGCTTTTGAAATTCGTTGGTTTTGGTATTGACGTTGATGATCGTTTGGCTTGTCATAAACTGCTACGTCACGGTTAAAATTATTCGGTTCCCGTTGGTGTGATCCAGAAACTACTCACGAGTCACGAAGTCGTATTATTGGCGTGCAATGAGTTGTCGTACGGTCGTTTTCATGCAATGACAGAGGACGGCAATCGGAACACAGTGACGGTACGGAAACAAAATGACTGCGCGCTTGTTTTGGGTCCCAAATAAAGCCGACGTATGCCTCGAATTAGCGATTAGATAAGATCGCAGAAACGCCTTGTCGACGTTCAACGTTCGACGTTCATGCATGATTGGCCGATACTAGATCTTGAAACATATCCGTAATATACATAAAAAAGTCCCAACTACAATAATTTACTCGACGCCGCAGGTGCCACCTTTCTCTTGACCAGTTTAAAGACATAGAGCGGAAGAGCGCTGATGGCGACGATGGCGGCGACTTTCCATGCAAAGGTATATGTGACGACAAATGTCAGATCTGAAAGTAAAGATTAGAATAGGTACTATAATCGTATAATGAGCGAAAAGCTAACCAAAATAAGCTGGAAGGAACGCGATGCTGATGACGTAGAAAAAGAGTGTGACGACTTCCGAGATAACCATATAGACATGCCTTAACAGGAGTCAGCGAGAAGGAAATCATGATGGACCGAAGCTAACACACCATGTTGTGATTTCCAAGGCCACCATGATAAGCTCGTTGAGAATCAGTGCCGTGAATGAGATGGACACAATGTGAAGGAATTCATTCTCGAAGAGCACTAGCGACATGATCATGATCGCAGCACCTGTAACAAGCAAATCAGCTTCGGATGCCCTTCATTATGAGCCTAGTAGCATACCTTGATAAAGACTGATCATCAGCCACTGGAAGAAAGTCTTGTATGACAGCGCACGGCCCTAAAGAAACATGCATCAACGACAAAAGCAGCAACATCACATGCACCCGAACGAACTTTGGTTAACTCTTTATACAATTCCGGGTACAGCAGAGCCAGATCCTCGCTGACATCCCTATCCAAGACAAGCGAGAAAACAGGCGCCATCGTGTATATCGTCGCATACCCAGCCATCAACCACCCCTGGTACAGAGCAATTGGCGCAAAATAGAAGATCGCCGAGAAGACAGCCTGCATCACGGAAATGATCAGACCACGATGGATGACGAACTGGGCCAGCTTCGCAGATCGACGGTAGGAGTTGCGTCCGTGCCAGAGCAGTAGTTTCGTTAGGTAGGAGAACTGGGTGACAGAGAAATCGGCAGCTAGGGATGCCTGTCTGCCTTCTTTACCGACGATTCCAACGCCTACATAGCAGCAAGTAAGGTAATAAATTTAGATTTTGTAAAGCAGGAGCAGCATGAAAATGTAATTGACTCACCAACGTCGGCGGCTTGAATCATGCTCACGTCATTACCTCCGTCACCAATGCAGCAGACCCGCTTCTGAGTAGCAGCGCGAATTAAACGAGCCACGTCAGCCTTCTGCGTGGGCGAACAACGACAAGCGACCACGGCTGAGAGTTTAGTGGCAATTTCGATGAACTCGTTTTTGAACAGATTTAAGCAGAGCTGTATGACAATGATGAGAAAACGTTCGTTTAAGGCAAGATAGTGAATCGTACCTGGAGTGATTCGCCATCGATGACCAGACAACAATCCAACTTGTTTTGCAAAAAATCGAGCTGTTTGCGAATCTCATCTTCAGTTTGCACTGGTGAAACAAACAATGTAATCGGTTAACCACGACGAAAATCACCAGGGGATACAACCACGTACGTTTGGACATCTCATGGATATACTGACCCCTCGCCACAAGCTTCGTCGAAATCGCGATACACCTCGCCGTCTCCACTTTATCCCCTGTCAACATCCATATCCTTATCCCAGCATTCCGCAAAATTTCCAGCGTGCCCTTGACATCATCCTGCAGCTTGTCCTCCACACCCGTCAATCCAAGAAGCTCCAAGTCATGCTCCAAGTACTTTGCAACAACACCTGCCATCGCCTCATTTCGTCCATCTAGGCTAATCGAAGCTTCGTGGTAGGCAGCCTTGAACTCGCCGTACAGGGAAGACGAAAGGCGTTTACGTGCCATGACGAGCGTGCGAAGGCCTTCGCGCGCCATGTTGGCTGTCTCCTCTTCAAGCCAATCATTCCGCTGTACGATGCGCGCCATAACGACGTCAGCGCCCTTCTGCAGGAACGTGATCTCGCCTGACTGCGTATCGCGGACGACGATACCCATACGCTTACTCTCTGATGTGAATGGGAAGATGTCGAGAATGTCGAATTGCAGCTCAGAGCCAGCAGGCGTCGACAGCGTCATCCGCGTGCGGTCTCGGAATGTGAGTGTAAGGCCGACAGAGGCAGTCCACGTAACAATAGCGACTTCATCCGGGGAAGATGCCTGGTAGGTCACAGTTCCATCGTCGTTCGTGACTGGAGTAACCTGGAGGAGAAGATTAGTATTTAACAAGAACTAAGGATAACTACGCACGTTATGACACAAGGCTAAACTTAATACTACGTCACGAACTCGTGAGGACATATCTCTTCGGCCCCTCGTCGCCATTTGCGCGCCCGTCGCGAGTGATCCTTGTCTGATATGTGCTTGTTCTCCTGTAGCGCCAAAAGATAATGCCAGCTGAGACGCAATCTCATCCATTGAATCCGAGCCATACGACATCGTGCCCATATGCAATTTTTTCATCTCCATCTCTGAAACCAAAATGAATTAGCATAAACATCCGTCCCAGAAGGCGAGACTATGTACCATTCTGAGTAAGTGTACCAGTCTTATCCGTGAGCAAATACGTTATCCGTCCCAATTCTTCAGGTAGAGTGCTCGTCCTCACGATGGTGTTCGGGATCTGGTGATCGTTCTCGATCTGGTAGGCATATACTGTTTTGCCCATGTCGAGATTGACACGCAAACTGTGAATGGATGAGTATACGAACTGAGAGATAACAAAACACACATTTACCTGATCGGAATAATGGAAGAAAAAAGAATGAGGAAACGTAAGACATAGGTATACCATTGTCCCCTAAATCCGTTCAAGGCTACCAGAACAACAGACAGGGCGAATGTGACGGCACACAAAATCTGAGCGGTAATCAAAATCAAGGATGGAACGGACAAGAAATAGAGCTCACCTTGGCCAACTTGTTGATTTCCAGGTCTAGTAAGCCTATCTTTGTTTTTGGATGACTTGTATTCATCACAGCCCGAGTTTCGGATCCCGTATAGACGACGAAACCGACCGCAGAGCCGGCAGCAAGTACTGTATTGGACCACAGGATATTCTCGACGGTCAGGGGTGATATGCTGGGAGGTAGGGGTTGCATTGGCACAGAGGAGTCTGAAGGTGAATGAATGACGGGTTTGTTCATTGTAAATGTGCCGATAAATGTGTGAATGTCCTTGATAGGTGGGTCCGCTGTTCAATGGTTAGAACGGGCAGAAAATATATGGAGGAGAAACATACCATAAACCTCCGCGTCGAGGCGGACTAAATCTCCCTGATCCATTTTCTGACACTCTGGTACCGCTACTCGCAGTTTCCAATCCGTCTCTCCATCCAACTGGTCCGTTCGAATGAAACACGTCCCTGATGCCTCGGAAGTATGCAGAAGGATTAAGTCGGCCGGTACGCGCTGGTTTTTCTCCAGGAGAACGAGGTCACCGACCCGTAATGAGGATGAAGGGACTGCACGAGTGTTCGCGTGCGTATTGAGATACGCTTGCTCCGCATCTTCGTGTGCTGGAGATACGGGTGGTCGCGTCAGAACCAAATATCGCTGAGAGTTTGCTTCTCGATCCCGTAAGTACCGCTGGTAGTCGTCGTACGCCTCTTTGCCGATCGTAACACATAGCACAAAAGCAAGAGGTGCAATGTATGTTGCTATGAAGCCGATCTTGAGTGCTGGGATAAATTGAGAAAGCGCCACAAGTAGGAAATATAGATTGAAAAAGAATTTGAATTGTTCGTAGAATACGATGGGTAGGAAAGTGAATGCATTGTATTTTTGATTCTTGATGGTGTTGGGTGGATATCGAGATTGCAACTTGTCTAAAAGCATGACTTAGCCTCCATTTCTCGTATGTGTGCATCTTATTTACCAGGAGGGTGAAAGGGTATCGTCCGTGACTTGTCTTTGGGTGCATGCGGAGTAATGATAGGAGTGCGCTATCGAAAAATGAAATAAAAGATAAAACTTTCAAGCTCAAACTAACAATGCGTACCGGGCTCAAAGAAGGATCTTGTTCAAACTGCTCTCGGTCCTCGAACGACTGCGACCCTAAGAGTCCCTGTGCCTCCTCCAATTCATCTGAGTATCTGTCGTTTTTCCTGGCATTGCTATAGCCTCGGTTGCGTCTCGAGGATGCTACGGCTGGTCCTACGGCATGAGAGGGCATGCTCGAGAGGGAAATATGAGATTCTGGGGCTTCGCGGTGCTGTCTTTTGATATTGCGCAGCGGAATATCCGACATCAACTGGCTGAGGTGGTTGATTGTAAGCAACTTGAGGATTTCCATACACTACAGCAGCTCACGATTATATGTTGAAAGTCATTCAGAAGACGACCTGCAGCACCGTCGCCGTGGTGCACGTTGTGGTATGTGTATAGCTCGTCGGCGCGACACACGACGACAACGAACTTGTGACGTGTGACTGCGGCGCGCTCAAGGCTAAAATTATGTAAGCACGCTCACGCACACTCTGATGCGCGCGGTCCCAGTCTCATTGCAACTCCTGTGCATCTCAGACCTCTACGATTCATATTTCGAATGTTTTCGGGAGGGTATTGTGCAATAAAAATTTTGGAGAATAAGTAATGCCCATGACAGGCCTATTCGCACTGAGGGAAAGGGGTGCAAATTTAATGTTAAAAACGGCGTACTCCACTAAATTTATCCACTGAATCATTTCTCCCAGAGGTCGGTACCTTCTACGCTTCTCTGTAAATATGTGAGAAAAAATAATCAGATATATGGCCCAAACAATATAAAGAAACACACTTTGATCATATAGCACACTTCAACGCCGCTTCCGTTGGCTTTCTCGTCCCCATGTTCATCTACTTGTCCAGCCCCTAATCTGGAACGATTCATAATCTGCCAATTTTTAAAAATATATATTAGATTAGAGCATCTTGAGAGTTATGTCAGAGATAAAGCGCACCTCAAACCCAAACTTTCGGAAATAGCTTTGGACTCGAGGAGAGGTGGCTTCGAGCGTGAAGCAACATTCAGGGAGCTTCGAAAGTCTCTCATCAATCATCTTGGACATCATCCCTATGTCACGATATAATTTTCAATATTTGATAGATCTAAGACTATTAGAAAGAAACAAACCTTTTTTCTGGTATGCCTTCGAAGTGAAAGCCAATTTAAGATACCAGCTATCGTGATGGGACCATGTTGGTCCGTCAAGGAAGCAGAAATATCCTTCCTTCCATGACTCCTCTGCAGTGCTCGGGTACTCCCAGCCCATTCTCTTAAGTCGCATAAGATCAATACACCCATTAATAAATTATATTTGCACTTACCACCAGGTTCTGGGCGCCTAAATTCTGAGTAAGCGAGAGTACCCCGGATCGCAGCAGAGTATATACATTCCATGAAGTGAGTCGCTTTCTAGGAGGAAGCCATATTGCGACTGCAGCAACCTTTTCTCCTTCATCATCCTCTATATCCGTGGAGGGCACGCACATCATGTCAATTAGCCCTCCAATTTTCCACGTTGAGTGTAACGTGAAATTAATATATGACTTTAACGATGCCTGGAAGTATGTTAGATCAATGCAAAGAATATGAACCGATCGTAAAATCAACTCACAGGTGAGGTACATCCAAAATACGACATAACTGGATCCTCAAGCATACTAACAACCCCAGCATCGCAGATGCGGTCGAAGTCTCGCGGACGCGCAGCACGAATGTATGAGCCCTTCATCATTTTGCTCTATGAAGAGATGGGAGTAAGTGAACGATATTTCCTTGTTTTCCGTGGCTTTAAAGTACTGCAACTTATTGGTGAATTCGTATCAGCATTTGCCGATGGCATAGATCCATTGGACGACTTCGGTCCGCATACCTGACTCCGATAACAGTGATTAAATGTGAAGTTCATTTTTACTTCTGGGGCCCCGCCCACAATATAGATAATGAATTCCAGCCCAGCCTGGATACCGCTGATACAATTTTGGTGTGAGCGATTCTTGACATGAACATAGCCGTTGCACACAGAGTTGTCGAACAAAACGACGACTGGCTTCACTGTGAAAATGAATTATTGCACGACTGTGGCTTATTAACATCAGAATTCAGACCAGACCGAAGCCGAGAACAAAGAATCGAGACCTAATACTCTGCTCGAAACCACTTTTATGATTTCTCTCCTCCGTCCGGGGAGCATCGTTTGTCGTTTGAATGCCACATTTGGCAATTGAGTGACCCTGAACACCGAGAAAATTGCTTGGTTAGGCAATTCAACTCCAAATGAACCAAAGCGTCTGCCAGATGGGCAGAAAATTGCTCTCGAGCCACATGGTAGTTGTATGTGAATTGGGGGAGCGCTGGGTAAAGACCCTGGCCGACGAATCTCAGGCGTCTGATATTTTGGTTCTGTCCTCGCAATCCGAGGATTTTAGGCGAGCTGCTCACCTGGCGCTACACGCAGTATACAATTATACCTCACTATCTGTCGGCTATATGGCCGAGCTTTGAGCGGCATGGGAAGAGATACTTTGCGACATTCTTGGATTCGCGTCAGCTCTACATTTGGACTGAGTTATAATAAATCGAATTAAAAGATTCTTAGTAACAGATTTGCGCTATAATACTGGAGACAAACCTCTAAAAACAAAGTACTGACAAGAATCGAGCATCCAGTACTTATAGAGATGCCGACCGGTGTTTCCCAGGCGCTATAGTGGTACTTCTGGTGACCACTATAGAGTTATAATGATGACGATGAGAACTTGATATTGTGAAAAAAAAATATGTACCTACCTTGATCATGCCATAAATTTCCAAACCAACAGCCTTCTCGCCCTTTGCAGTTAACCCCTGTGCATCCGCTTTACCTCTTCCGAAGTTGATTGATATGCAATCCTTAAAAGAGTTGAGTTGAATTCAGTCAGATAACGACCGTCAACATACTTCGAAGCCCAGATGCGCATACTGATCCCGGGATTTAGACGTCGTTGCCTCGAGAGTATATGTAGACTTAGGATCATGGGTGTATGCTTCACGAAATAAGAGCGACATCAGGCCTTCAAGAATAGAGCCGTGATCAATTTCACGTGAAAGTCGCCATACGTTGGCAGAAAAATTTAAACATCGGAAACACACCTCTTCCTTGGTATTCAGGATCTGTCCCGACCATCTGCAAGTACCACGTATCGTCGATCGACTTTTTGGTGCCTTTTCTTTTGAAAGCATGATGTAATTGCCCGTGACTTGTTTCCTGATAATCGAAAATCATTCTCTGGAAAAGCAATTCTAGCCAACTTGGAAGGATGATTGTGTCAAAAGGGCGCACCAGCAGACCCTTCAATCCCAGTGAAAAACGGTTCTGTGAGAATCTGTGTTGGGAGTCGCTTTCCTGCGCGTGGCGGAGTCTGGCGGAGCTGAGCTGAGCTTATCTCTGAGACGAAATTCTGAATTCTGAATAGTCTGAGTTCGTCTGTGCTGGGCTGCAATTTCGGATAGGCGCAGAGCTTCTCAGCATGCTCCAAATTTGAGTTGGTCCGTTATCCGATTCTTTGTCAAAAATTCGCTGGAGGGATGACGTTCATGGGACTCATGTGATTTGGCCCGTGCGCGATGGGGTAAACGTATCGCGTTTCCAATTCTTCTCCTTCCCCCCCTCTTTCCTTCTCCCCCATGTCGCTTTACGGCCCCTTTTCGTTCGTGCCCTCCTCGACAGACTCGTTGTCAATTACCACATGTGTATACCTCACCTTTTCCGGAGGCGGTCTCTGCTCTCTAAATTCTAGGTAAGATCATACATTATTGCCGCGCTGATGTTAAGGGCACTTCACAGAATCTCGGGAACGTTCCTCACCTAGCCACCCCGTAGCTTTTTATGGAACTTACAGCTACTGGACGGGATTGTTATTCTGTGCGGCATGGCGCGAGGACAGATCATGACAGGAGACAGGTATGTTTTTCTTGCGAATATATGCGCATACACTGACTCAAATTAACATCGTTTCAGTTGCTATCAGTCTCTCTATAAGTTATCGTGGTTACACAAGGTATGCATTTATTCAATATAATCAACCTCGAGTACTTAACTCGCCTATTATCAGGTAATACGACGATTATACTCCGTGCGCAGGGAAGACGGGAGAGGGACTTGAAGGAGACGATTCAATAGGGTATCTGCCTCCATTATATGAGCGTTCAGGTAAGCTAACTTCTGCTTGAGCATCCTCCCATATCTCGCTATCATATCTCGCTGGGAGGGATGGCGCGGGATTCGTATCGGAGGGCAGTAGCATACGTGGTACAGATAGGTTGCAGATAGATACAGTTCAGCGCAGTAATACACAGATTTGAACCCTCTCAGATAACACGGGCATGCACAGTTCTACACAGATGAGCACAGATATATAGGGATCCAGCCTAAAAAACAGCTCAGCCCACGTCAGAATTTCTCTGAAAGGGGGGAGTTGGTCGGAGCAGGTCTGACGTGGTCTGCGTGGCAGAACTGCACAGATTTCCACGGCTCTGCGCAGGTGGCTGCAGAACCGTTTCTCACTGGGCTTCAATCCCCAAACCTTTACAACGGCAAGGGCACCAGCCCGAACGATTGTTGGAATCATCCATACGGCTAATCTCTTGTTAGGTGGTAGCCAGTATGCAGCCGCAACGATTCTTTCACGCGGAGCACCTTCGTTTGCGGAACTGGCATTTGGATCGACAACAACTGTGATACGCCCATCGACCAAGAATGATGCCTTGAGAAGAAATCTTAAAAATATCCTTCGATGATTGTGGTGCTTTGGATCGCTCGTCTCGTCTAACAACTATCCGGAATGCCAGCGTTAAGGGTATGAACAAGAGGTTATCAATCCACGTACCTTTGGAGCGTTTGAAAGGTAGTTCAGCACCGGGTCATGTTTGAAAGCTTGACACATGACATCCACAATACCCTCGACATCCTCCAGTGTAGCAATTCGGACGTAGGGCGTCTCAATGACTGGAGGTGTTTCGTCCACCATCGTGAGTGTTATGTTCAGAACTATTTTGGGGAAACCATCGGTGCCACTTCGTGGGCTTTAAATTTGTCAAGTCCAGACTCAAGGCAATCCACACGGCCTCCGGATCCGCATGGCCGCTAGAAAGTTGAAAGCAGGGCAGGTAAGAGTTGACGATGCCCATAGATATATTCTATAAACAGACGCCCAAGAAATCTTGCTTTAACTCACTCGGGACCATACCTATATCCATCCAGAGAATTCCAGAGGAGAGGAAGCAGAGGAAGGAGGAGAACACGGTTGAAAGGCTACGAAGTCGGTGACTCGATCACCGACAGATCGTGAGAACAATGCTTCCGCTACGTCAGTAAAGCATGCTATTTATAGCATCGTTCTACTCGCTCTTCAACGTTACTCACACTGTGCTACAGAACAGCAAGCGTCAATTATTTTGTATCATACTTTTTGGAATAATATATTGCACGCATAGAGTCTCAGTTCCGTAGTGGTGCCTACATCGAAATAATTGCATCAAAGCAAAAACAAAGCTCACAAATCCTGGATTCTGAACATTCAGTACGCGTTGCAGGAGTCAACCCGATGATAAGACGCAAATTCATTGCGAATATCGTCAAGAAATATAAAATGTAATAGTAGTGACAATGCTCGCATTAGAATACCCTCGCGGTACTCATACGGGTCTTCAACAAAAAAGAATTCTATAGCAAATGCGTCGATTACTGTCACAGTAGCTGGCCTGACGGCTTAGCTCAGATATCGCAATGAAAGCGGGAAGTTATATCATGGAGAATTTCAGCCGACAGACTTATTGCAATTGCCAATTGGCGAAACGATTCTAATTGCCTATGTATACTAGTATGTAGAGGGCATCAGACACGTCCGTGAGGGTTTATATAATACTTACGCACGATAGACAGCGGCCTTTGTCCTCCAAAAACGCCTTCGACTCCTCCACACTATTCTCTCTCTAAATCATCGCTCATTCTCATTGGAGGCCCTTGTATCCTGTTCTATATCCTTCATCTCGGAACTTCTTAAACGGTATCTCTTGGGAAGACACTCAGACCAGCGTACTCAAAGAAAACGGAAACGCAATGACAGCGAAGTCGACCCATCGCAGAACTGCACCCACAGAATATTATTACCTCTCTCGGGACGCTCTCGATAGGTATGAAGCGAGTTGCTCGTGAGATTTCTCGCAGACTCTTTACTCGATTGATGATGTCTGACCGGTTTCTTTCTCTCAATCCATATCACTCCGCCAGTCATCCTCCGCTCGCTTTGTTATTTTTATGGCTATTTCACTCGGCTGAAGTCCTGTAGTGGTCCTTTCTCCGGCCGATTTCTATTCAGAAGCAAATGTTTCGCAGATATTTTGACATACGGCCCCTTGTTGAAGTTTTTTGCCGGTACTCCGATTGCTCGCTCGTCGAAGGTAACACCAGCTTGGGAATACCTGCCATACCGCTCGCGGTTTGAGAGGACAGAACCGTATGATTCTTGATGCTCTTAATATATATTCAAGGCGCTCAAAGTACATAAACCTGGCCGACTTCAGGCGCATAGCTTCAGAGTCGAAAGAGCAATCATGCTAGCTGCACTCTTTCTTAGTCTTGGGTTATTAGTGTCAACCGCGTACGGCGCTCCGACTGTCACAATCGGACGAACCACTGTAGTCGGGACAGAATTTGACCCAGCTCGTGTCGAATTTTTTGGAGGTATGGTTTTGTTGCTGTTCATTGGATGGACTCTATCTCATAATCATATTACCAGGCATTCCGTTTGCCCAACCTCCTGTGGGACAACTGCGTCTGGCGCCTCCTGTGCTCACAACAACCATTAACACTCCAAGGTTCGATGCCTCGAAATTTGGCTCTGCATGTCTTCAAACTGTTGGTATCTACTTCCGGTGCTGGTTATATCTTCATGAGGTACTAATGATTTCTGCAACATGAACAGGCTCTTCCAGCTGGTCAAGTATCAGAAGATTGTCTAAATTTGAACATCTTCCGACCAGCGGGGACAAGACAAACAGCAAATTTGCCAGTCATGGTGTGGATCTACGGAGGTAAATTCCCCTCCGAAATTTATTCGAAGCCGTATTAACCCATTTTGTTTACAGGAGGCTTCGTGAGTACGTGTCATCCGTTTCACATTTTCGCCCGTAGAAACGACTGACCCTAATTCCCTGAAAGTGGGCGCATCTTCCTTGTACAATGGAACTGAGATTGTTGCGCGCAGCGTTGCCCGAGTACGGTGTCGTTACTCTTTCCGTGATGATGACTTACTATGTCTATAGGGCACCCCTGTTATTTTTGCGAGCATCAACTATCGTGTCGGACCGCTTGGATTTCCTCAAGGGATAGAAGCGGGTCAGCGCGGTCTCACAAACCTTGGGCTGCAAGATCAATTAGTCGCCCTCGAATGGATGCAAGCTAACATTGCCAGATTTGGCGGTGACCGATCTAAGGTACGCGGCAGTCTATAATTAAAGTTGCTCATCAACGGTAGAAAATAGGTCACCGTTATTGGCGAAAGTGCAGGGGCGGTCTCTATCAACATTCATCTTCTTGAGACCAATATCCGCCAACTTGCCCGCGCAGCAGTGCGTCCATTTTCCTCGGTCACAAATCACTAAATTCTTCATACCTTCCATGTAGATCCTCGAGTCTACGGCCACTTCTCCAACCTTCGGCCCAGAGCGCAATGAAGCGCAGTGGCAACAATTCGTAGCCGCCGTTCCTGCATGCACCTCCGCTGTCGGGTCTTCGGACACCTTCGATTGCATCCGCTCGTCAGACTCAGCCTCCCTTCTGAGGGCGCTCACCATATCAGGCATCTCCGGCACAAACGGGTCTTTCGGGCCTGTTATTGACGGGCCTGAGGGGTTACTCACCGACAGACCATCGCAGCTTACGTTGCAGGCGCGTCTCCCAACGCTCATCGGGTCGAACCTCGACGAGGGCACTCTGTTCACGCCGCAGGGAACGAACTCTCCGAACCAAATTAACGATGCGCTGACGGCTTTGACGACCCCGTCAGAGATCGCGAATCCCATCTTTTTAGGGGAAACGGTGCAGGAGATCGACGAGTTGTACCCCGACACCCCGGCACTCGGGTCGCCATTTGGGACAGGGAATAATACCTTTGGATTGAATGGAGAATTCAAACGCTTTGCTTCAGTCTGTGAGTTCGATTCTTTAATCTCGGGCCAAGACGTTCACGATGTTCTTTTTGGACTGCAGTTGGTGATTTCCTCTTCCAGTCGTCTAGGCGGACCTTCACACAAGACGCGAGTGACGCAGGGATCTCAGTGTTTGCTTATCTGTTCACCGACCCAGATGCCGTCGTCATGCCTGAACTTCTTTCAGTGATATTCCCCAATTCTCCTCCTGCGCCTGGGTCCCTCGGAGGTGCGCATTGTTTTTTTCTTCTTTAGTGCCATTTTCGTTGTATGCAACCTTCTGATGTTGACATCATCAGTTGCTCACTCCACCGAGATCAACTATGTCTTCAATACACTCATCAACAAGACGCCCACCGCCCAGGCGCTGAGCATTACCATGCAGGACTATTGGCTCTCATTTGTGACGAGCTTGACGCCGAACGATGGCCGTGGCTCTAGACGTACGTGAATAGTAAGGACGCGTCTCTACAAATGTAACCTCATCCTTTCATTCCATTGCAGGTCCATTCTGGCAGCAATATACCTCGAACAACCAAGTCAGTCTAAGCACGAACAAATGTGTGGATAGGGAGAACTCACACATGTTTGCAGATTTTAATGGAACTCAACGGCCATAACACCGCGTTGATGTCTGACGATTTCCGTCCTGATCAGATCCTGTTCTTCCAGAATAGTGAGGATGCCCTCCACCGCTGAACGGCATTCTTATCGAGTATCAAACCTTTTTCTCTGAGCCTATCAAACCTTGTGTATTATAATAACGAGCAAATGAAATTGTCAGCCGTGTATTCTGTACTTAGTTTCAAATTTATGTTTTTGAGGTTAATGAGATTTATGGAGCCAGTTTTAAGATTGCATACCGTTACACAGACGTCGTTTCAGCGGCCTTCACGCTCGCAACCGTTGATCGATTGATCCCTGGACCGAAGAGAGTTGGGTCGATGTTAAGCAAGCTATTCATAGCATCACTCCACATCACCTTAGACCGATTTTCTGCACCAATTTTGTACTATATTACAGAATAGATATCGCAACGATGGCTCATGAAAGTGTGAAGTTATATTGTGCAAAATATCAGCCCACAGTCTTATTTCAATTGGTCTGCCAAGAGGACTTCAGACATGTCCGTGCGCGTTTATATGAAAGAAAGGTCGACTTATGTCTCCTCAACATCTGCTGGGACAACGCGGATATGCATTTTTATGGCATTCCATTGGCACACAATTCAATTCTTCAGCTCTACTAGTCAACAACATCGACATAACAATATAGGAATATTATATATATTTGAATGTCCCTCCATGGCGGGCGCCCCTCCGGTGCACCCACACATTGTGGGCCCAAATTTGGATTTGACTTGAAAAAAAAAATTAGATCAATAATCCATGTGTTTTCCTCACTGGGGAACCCTTCAAAAACGTCTAATAGCAAAAGCCTAGGAGCACCAAAGCATTTGTCCAAGTATTGCACCAAGGACAACGTCCGACAAACCAAACAAGTGCAATGTTTCAGAACCTTTGCACGACCCTTCAACACCTTTGACTATCCCACAACTCTTCTCTATTCGAATCACCGTTCATTCTCACTGGAGATACCTTTGTTCAGTGCTATTTCTTCTGCTTCGTAACTCCGTAGATACCATCTCTTAGGAGAACACTCGGACCAGTGTACTGGAAGAAAAAGCGAATGATAACAAGACTTCGACCCATCGTGGATTTTCACCCACCTGTATAAGCCAGTTGCATACATGAAACATGGGCAATTCGCTAACAAGGGTCATACATCCACACCGGAATATTGCCCAAGGGCTCTCTAAGGTGATTTATAAGCCTATGCCGGGGCGGCAGGGGCTGATTTTTTGATGCTGGGTGAGCGGGATGATGCTCTACCCTGCCGGGGGTGCCGGGAATGGTGGCGGGGTTGTGCGCTCGCTGTGGCGGGCAGTGAGCGCACAGCGGGGGTCGAGGATGTTGCCAAATAGATATAAACATCGCAGCAAATGATGCTCGGGGCCTCATTTTCGCTGTAGCTCGCGACGAGCGGCGATTTTTGAGGCGGAAAAAGCGGGGAATATTAGTAGGAATATAATAGGATTTATTAGACCCATTTGCGGGGCAGCGGGAGGGGGCGGCGGGGTGGATGCAGCGGGATGCTTTTAGATGACGTTCTAATAATAGGATTGACTCAATTTCTCGTGTTTCCTTGCGCTTTTTGCGAAATTTATTGCATATACATACTGTACTGCTACTATACTATGTATCACAGTTCAAAGAATGAAGAAAAATGAGCTGGAAAGGCTGGATGCGCGATCAGGCATTTGGATGACGTTCGGCAGCATTACCGCTTTTGGAAGAAATATCCGTTTTCGTCAATGCAGCTTTCACTAGACAGAAAAAAAAATGCTTCGTTGTAATCTACATACAATATTCTATGTGATTGGTATTAGATAGGCTAGGTGACATCAGCACAGGTCCCCCTGATCTCTCCTCGCCTTCGAAACTGAGCAATGCAAGGGAAGGGAGAGGGAGAGGAGCGAAAGAAAGAGACGAAGGTGATCAAGAGAGGCCGAGGTTCGCCGATCCTCGTCTATCCTCCCCAACTTCTCCTTGTTCACCTGCCCTTTCCTCTCCCGCTTTCTCGCTCACCCGACCTCTCCTCGCACGTCCGTCATCTCCTCGCACGTCCGTCATCTCCTCGCACGTCCGTCATCTCCTCGCTCGCCCGCCTTCTCCTCACCTGCCTGCCGTCTTCTCGTTCACCCGCCGCCTCCTTGCTTGCCCGCCCATCGCCTCTTCGCCATCCTCTCCTCATCCATGCTTTCTTCTCAAGGGAAAAGGAGGAAGTAGATGAGAGAATGAGGAAAGCGTAGTAAAGAGGATGAGAGACGAGGGCGGGTTTGCGTCTTCGGCCACCCGACGACGCAAACCCTTCCTCGTCAACCCGCTCTCGCTTTCTCGTCCCCTGTCCCTCGCTCACCCCTCTTCATAGTGTCCGCCCCATTGCTCGTCGTCGTCGTAGGTCGTAACCGTCGTATTGGATTACCCTCGCACCACCTATCGCCAGTCCGCCCGTTGTCGTCGTTTCGTGTCTTCGCTATTCGTTGTCCATCCATTCGTTCAATCCGTCTCCTCGTCGTCATCCGTTCGCCTCTCGTCCGATCGTCGTCGTCCGTCGTGCCATTCGGCGTCGGTCCGTCATACGTTTTCGGACGTCGTTGTCCCACCCTCTGCTGTTGGGCCCTGTTGTCCATTATCCTTCGCTGAGCAAGGTAACGGAGGAGGCAACGGCGGAGAGGAGGACGTATGCTTTCGTCCTCCTCTTCCTCCGTCCTGGCTTGCTCGTCTCCTCGCCTTCGTCCACCTTCTCCCATTCTCTTAACGCCCGTCCCAGCATGCGCCCGCCCGTCCTCGCCTATCTTCAATCCCAAGAACGCAGCCCACATCCCTCGTTGGAGGGGAGGGGCAAAGCGGGGTGTGTCGCGAACGACCGTTCACATCCCTCGTTGGAGGGGAGGAAGGCGCCAAAGGTCGTAGTAGAGGTGGCCGGCCACATCCCTCGGCGAAGGGGAGTAGCTCGCGGCTAGGGGGAGAGAGGTAGGAAGGGGTGGTGGCGGTTGAAAGCAACATCAACGACGGTTGAACCGTCGTTGATGTTGAGTTCCGGCGAATTCCGGAGCGAGCCTATTGGCTGGGCGTACCGGGCCGCCGCGTCTGTTATCGCCGTCGTCGACGATGACAACGAGATCGGTATGGATTCGAGTGCGATAAGAAAAATAACTTTGTAGATGAAGACTAGGAATGAATATATTCTGTTTTTTTATGTTCGGACAGCAACTTTTAGTCTAGGTTCCATTTTTATGACGCAAACTTACTACAGAACAACAAGTGTTTTGAAATTTCAGCCAGTATTCGACTGCCTTTCAGCTAAAATTTGAATGCGAGTTCAATGAAATGATTTATCGATCAAATTAAACGGTAGATTAGTTATGATTATAATATAGTATGCACTACAACAACTTGTGGGTGTATAGAGAGTAAACTATGTTGTACAGAAGATGTTCTTTTTGACGATGCCCTTTTGCGCAAGATCACCACGCGCGCGTTATATTGCATATAGAAAAGGAAAGAAACATTTTTAATCTACGAAATTTTGGAATACAAGAGCTATAATATTACTCTATATACTGCGTAAGTTCTGAGGGAATAGCATAAACCAGTCCTCGTCAGCGTCGTCAACGACGACGAAACGCGTTTCAAACTCCGCCCGGGACGAGATTAACCATCGATTGGTTAAGTCTCGTCTCTTGTCCATCCACCCACCACCACCACTATCGATCACCATCTCCCCCGTCACCTCACCCACCTCATATCCACCATGTCCACCCAATCCCACCACCATTTGCCACTGTTGGCCCTCCCCTCCAACGAGGGATGTGGCCGGACTCAGACGATCTGATGACCACGTCATCGAGGCACCGCCGTGACATGCAGGCCGTTCGACGATCGACGATCGACGAAAACGACATCGGACTACGGGAGGGAGCAGGAATTATGGGCGCGGGGTTGGACGGATGGCTTGGAAGCGGAGCGCGAGTGAGAGGGGGGGACTCGACGATGCGTCGTCGTCATACACATGTGCGTCAGTGCATTCTTGCACCCCATTCCCTGCTCACATCATCCCCCTGCCCCACAGTTATCCCACCCCGCCACCTCTACACGCCCTCTCCCTCTCCTGCTGTGTCGGTCCGCAGCAGTAGGATGGCCGTCCCCGTGATGACGAGGAGCTGCGACCACCGCGAGGACGGCGCCAGCCTAGCACCGTCACCCTCGCTCTCACCGTTGCTCTCACCATCACGGAGGCACTGGCCCCACCTCCATATTCCAAGTCACCGCCGGTCAAGACGGGTGGATCCGGGCGGACTAGTACAGGTCTGCGTGGATGAGTCGGTCTGGATGGGTGGACGAGGACAAGATGGCGGCGGCGGAACAGCGTGCGTGGCGAGGACAACGAAGGAGGATGTTAGGTGAGTATGACATGGAATGATGTTTGGATGGGTGTAGGGCTGCCGGTGACGCGAGTGGGTGGACGGGTGGACGACTAGCTCTCTTTCCACCTTCTCCCCTGTCTTGTTTCTTTACATTAAAATGTATTATATATGATATATAATTTATAAAGACCTTTACTTGTACATAAGGCACAAATTTATGTGCTCTGCAAGCTGAAAAGCGAGGTTCAATATCTCTGCCTAAAATGGGAGTTTTTTCTGAAAGCGGTAATTCCGCCGAACGTCATCCAAAAGCTCAGTCGCCCATCCAGCCATTCCTGTCCGTTTCTCTTCATTCTTTTTGCTGTAATACATTCTGTACTATCAGTAAGATACTTATGGGCAATAAAATCATTAGATTTTGCAAGGAAAAAGAGGGATTTGAAACAATGCTATTTTTGAAACGTCATCCAAAGCCATCTCGCTGCATCCACCCCGCCGCCCCCTCCCGCTGCCCCGCAAATGGGTCTAATAAATCCTATTATATTCCTACTAATATTCCCCGCTTTTTCCGCCTCAAAAATCGCCGCTCGTCGCGAGCTACAGCGAAAATGAGGCCCCGAGCATCATTTGCTGCGATGTTTATATCTATTTGGCAACATCCTCGACCCCCGCTGTGCGCTCACTGCCCGCCACAGCGAGCGCACAACCCCGCCACCATTCCCGGCACCCCCGGCAGGGTAGAGCATCATCCCGCTCACCCAGCATCAAAAAATCAGCCCCTGCCGCCCCGGCATAGGCTTATAAATCACCTTAGAGAGCCCTTGGGCAATATTCCGGTGTGGATGTATGACCCTTGTTAGGCTATTGCCCACATTTCATATAAGAAAATAGCTTACAAGGCTGTTTCACCCACAGAATATTATTATCTCTCTCGTGACGCTCTCATTGAATACAAAGCTAATTATTAATGAGATTTCTGGCAGATACTCCACACGATCAATGATGTTTGACCAGCTTCGTTCTCTCGATCCATATCACCTGCTAAGGATCCTCCCCTGATTTTGTTATCTTTATGGCTATTTTCACTCGGCTGAAGTTCTACGGCGTTTCTTTCTCTGGCAGATTTATTTTTAGAGGGAGACGACCTACAGATGTTTCGATTTACGCCTCCTTGTCGATGTTTCCTGCCGCTCGTCAAAGGCAACGCCAGCTTGGGAATATCTGTCATGCTGATTTGAGAGGACATCGGAAATCGATGATTTTTGATGCTCTTAATATATAATAGTAATGATGGTACTCAAAGTACATAAACCCGGCCGACTTGAGGCGCAGAGCTTCAGAGTCGACGGGCGATCATGCTAGCTGCATTCTTTCTTAGTCTTGTGCTATTAGCGTCGACCGCGTATGGCGCCCCAACCGTCACAATCGGTCGGACCACTGTAGTTGGGACAGAATTTTACCCAGCTCGTGTCGAATTTTTTGGAGGTACGATTTTGTTACTGTTCACTACTATGGGCGCTTTTTTATGATCCTATTGCCAGGCATTCCATTTGCTCAACCTCCTGTAGGACAACTGCGTCTGGCACTCCCTGTGCTCACAATGACCATCAACACCCCAAGGTTCGATGCATCGAAATTTGGGTTGGCATGTCTACAAACTGTTGGTGTCTCCTGCCAGTTATACCTTGATGAGGGCTATTGATTCCTTCAATATGAACAGGCACTTCCAGCTGGTCAAGTATCAGAAGATTGTCTAAATTTGAACATCTTCCGACCAGCGGGGACAAAACAAACAGCGGATCTGCCAGTCATGGTATGGATCTACGGTGGTAAATTCTCCGTCAAATGTCAGTCAAGCTATGTACATTGACCCTTTATTACAGGAAACTTCGTGAGTGCGTATCATCCGTTTCACATTTTGGCCCGTAGAAACGACTGACTTTGACTCCTGAAAGTGGGCGCATCTTCTTTGTACAACGGAACCGAGATCGTTGCGCGCAGCGTCGCCCGAGTATGACCTCGCACTCTATTCGGAACATTCACTTAAACTTACTCTGGTTATAGGGCACGCCCGTTATTTTTGCCAGTATTAACTACCGTCTTGGCCCACTCGGATTCCCACAGGGAATAGAAGCTGGTCAGCGCAACATTACAAACCTTGGACTGCGTGATCAATTAGTCGCCCTCGAATGGATCCAAGCTAACATCGCCAGGTTTGGCGGTGACAGATCTAAGGTATGCTACAGCGACCATAGTGGATGTGATGCCTAAGGTTCGCGGAGCTTCGTAAGTGCCGAATAGTAGCAGGGCAAGGGGAGACGGCCTCAGGTCGTCGATCCTCCCTGCGAGATTCGCGTTGTGACTCTTCGCTAAGAGATCGTGTCACCCTCGATAGGAGGACAGATTATGGATGTCCGGCCGGAGAGGGTAGAGAAAGCGCTCTCACAGCGCGTCGAGCGACGAGTCAAGAAATCATGTATTAGTTAGTTAGTTCTCTATCAATATGTCCAAGACTAGAGTATGGTACATTTACGACAAACAAAGGCAAATACGGTCAC
>MU155510.1:0-28417 GCA_015484465.1 Pholiota conissans
TACAAAAGTGTACGCGGGGATTTATTCCCCACTCGGACCGCCATAGTGGTCAGCAACGAAGGGGAGAGCAAGGTAATCCAAACGGTAGCAATGAGCGTGCGTGCCTTCAGTAAACAAATTTGGTCGAGTGAGCACTTGATAGTTCGGAGAAGAAGAGCCAAACGCAACTCTGACAGTTGCCAGCGACGCCCGGAGTGGCGGGCCGAAGCTACTTGCACGTCATGAATTTGCAACAACAAATTGAATTCAGGCATTCAGCGCAGCCACTATTTCTCCCCAGATCGGTATATAAGAGACCAATTAAATAGTATACATTTATATAGCTGTACGAACCACAGGACCAGAGCCGCGATACCATCTAACAGCAAGCGCAATCACTTCATCTTCATCAGATCCGCTTTTAACATCCCATGTAACGCCTGCTGAGTCTCTCAACCATAAAATAGTCTTCAGGATTGGTACATCGATATTATAGGCCACAGCCAGATTACCGCGCTCTCCAACACTTCGATCATGGGGATCCAGCACCAGAATCGTCACGTGCTTAAGCGCGCGTCTGTGACGCGTTATCGAGCGCGGAGTGTGAGGGCCAAAAATGTCAAGAAGAGAGTCCCATTGGTAAAATATCTTGCTTTTCAGGCTCAATGAAGAGAGTAAAGGGAGATATTGGGGCACTTTTCTCTTGTCGATTATCGAAAACTTGGAGAGCACTTTGAAGAGGTGGACTGGGAACGAGTCAAAATCACCAGAAAAATCCGGATGGAACGATCGTATAGTTGGCATCAATTCACATAGTGAAGTGACTGCTTTGTATTCTTCGTCCAATATAAGATTCACGTGAACAAGCGATAAGCACTCCAAAGAACAACGCGACTTCTCGAGAAACGAGATGATTGAGTAAGCCGAATTCTGGCATTCTCCATTCGTGTTGTTGACCAGAAGAGACTCCAAAGACGAGCACATCAAATGATGGGAAATGGCCCCGAACAGTGCACCATCTCCAATGAATTGAAGGCGCTGAACGGTCTTATTTTTTATCGGTTTTCGAGGAAGCAAAAAGTCATTATTGAGCCGCCCCATAGAGCATCCTTCAAAAACACAATTGACAAGGCCAGGAATAATTCGAACTGCTTCTAGGCAAGTCGGAAGCGAGACGTTGACCATCGTCAATTGCGTTAGGTGGTTCAAATTCATGTTGACGAATTTGACGAACATATATCCTTTGATTGAAAGACTTTCCAATTGCGCAGCGTGTGGTCCACAGCTTAGATACAGTGTTTGGTTGCGGTTATGGAGCTTGGTTGGAATAGACAGGTCAAGCACGCGCAGCTGTTGAAGTTCTCGTTCGTCTTGGTCAGGCTTGTTGAAAAAATCCAATAGCGCTGGAGGACCGTTGAGCTTTAGTTTGTGCCATCTATCAGAGTAGCGATCTAGAAGTCGAATCATGTCGAGTGCGCCTTGGTCCTTTGTATCATCGGCACTTGAGTAGAAATTGATAGAAAGCGGAAGCCGACGAGAACGGTTTATCCAGTCTTGAACAAGAAGGATATGCAGTTCTGAAGCAACTCACGCTCCAGGTCAGCAAGCAGCGACCTTGTTTCCGCTATTTTGTCGTGCAGGGTAGAAAGCTTTCGACATGCGCCACAGGCGTCTAGGCCGAAGTCGCTGGATGTTGGACAGAAGTGAGGTGCGTTCATCAGTAAATTCGGCTAAGCTGTTGGCAGTTTTGAAAGGCAATTTAGCATGTATGACAGTTTCAATGTATTAGAGCACTAACCTGAAGAGATTGAGGTTGAGATTTGGAATTTGGAAGGTCGAACATCGTCGTAAAGTCGGTAATAAAGGAGATCAGGCGGCTGACCGCTTTGAATAAGCAGAGCTGGCCGGCCCGTAACAATTGCGTTGCCATCACTGATGAACAACTTTCCGCGCGACATCTTTCAATGGACCAACGATGACAACAATGACAGCCTGATAACGACTCCGTTTTTGTGGCCTTTCTTTGCTGTGCGATTCAACGTAGACGGATCACTTGGCGCCGTACTAGTCCTAGCTCGTCAGCTGTGTATGTTTGCCAGATATATTTGTGGACATGTTGTCTCTCGATTCTTGCAAACGACTACACTAGCCTTGAGGTACGTCCCCGCGTCGACAGTTCGTCTATACCTACTTATATGGTTTTGTTATATTTTTCAGAGCTATCGAGTATCTTCTAAGGGCTGACAAGTTGCACTCTTTGAGGACCTCAGTTCCGCCTTGAGTGGATTCTACTCGCGCCACAATCCTCCGAATAGCTTTTCCTTTTGAACGACATACGGACTGCTTGCTTGCCGACGCCACACCATGCTATTTATTTCCTGACATCTTTCCAGACTGGGCAGATCGGCCCAAACCACAGCTGGATGCATGCATTCTAGGTACGGAAATCATGTAACTTTCCATTCGTTGCTTTTTCTTATTCGTCAATTGTTCCTGCCTCTAGACTTATCTTCGAGCTAGAAAGCTGTGCATCTGTGCAGCATTGCAAAGGAAATACAATACGGGGCGAATCAAGGAGCTGTGGATACGCCCACTGCAGCGGCATCAGAAGAGCACCGTCCTGAAGCAGGTTCAAACTTGCGTGACAAAAGGCTTCAGGATGAATCAAGAACTACACTAAGGCGAATGATGTGATGTGGCCGTTGTGTATGGCGGCGTGGCTACTCTAGTAGGTGAGTGAAGCTCACCCAATTCAGCTTATGGTCGGACTTCTGATATCTCCTTGACACTTCGCCAGGTACTTACTGCATCGTAAAAATACGTTGAAAATGTTATTCCGTCATGTGTGCTGGTGGCCCGTCGAGCTAACGGCGTACCTCGGGTACATATAAGTGTGGACATTGGCATTTTACACTGTGGTTGTTCTCGAACATTATCGCCTTTCAAGCTCCCAAGCATGAAAGCATTTCTCTGGTCTTCTTGCTTCGTCTCTCTTTGTCTTTCCTTCGCTTTTGCGGGAACCGCTCAACCCGAACGAAAGTCTTTCCCAGATGCAATATGTGTACAAATAGCACACTCCATATCATCTGCAAGCGAAGTATTCTATCCAGGTGAGCGGATACCAATGAACGTCGTATATGAGTAATAATTGTTGTTTGAAGGGGATCCGTTGTACGACAAAGGCATCTACCATTACTCAGCATGGAGCAGCCAGAAATCGAAATGCGTAGTTGAGGCCGGAAGTCCGCAGGATGTAGGCAAAATAGTAAGTATTTTTTGAGTAATTCACTTTTCCAGATAACTTACAGTCCTAAAGCTCTTTATTCTAGGACGAACGAAGACCCCATTCGCAGTATGTAACCATTACTCTGTCTGAAAATTATATCCAAACCTAAATTTCACCAGGTCAAAGGAGGTGGCCACGCGACGAATCCTGGATTCTCGTCCTCCCCTGGCGTCTTAATCTCTATGTACCGATTCTCAGAGATCACCTATCATGCTGCCTCAAACACAGCTGATATTGGTGTGGGATTGATCTGCGATGACGTATACGCCACTCTCGACCCTCTGGGTGTTACCGTCCTAGGGGGGCGCGTTACTGGGCTTGGTATAGCTGGCTTTACACTGGGTGGCGGTATGTGGATCCGGACCTCACGCTTCTCAGCTTATGTACCAGCTCGAATTTCTAGGCTACTCTTGGAAGACCAATGAATATGGTCTCGGAGTGGATAACGTTGTCGCATTCCAGCTGGTTCAACCCAATGGACGTATTGTCACTGTAACAAAGACCTCTGATCCAGAACTTTTCTTTGGATTGACAGGTGGATTCAACAATTTCGTATGTCTAGAAACACGTATCGCAGTTCACGCTGGAGCTAATCAACAACTGATGGCAGGGGGTCGTCACCAGACTTACACTAAGGACCTTTCCTCAAGGTCAAGTTTGGGTATACATTACGGACTTAATTTCCGGAAAGTGAGGTTCTCATTCACGCTTAATCTCTAGGGTGGATCAATAACTCTCGACGGCTCAACAATGCCCGCAGTCAAAGCTGCTACGACGGAATTCCAGGCTTCTACCGATCCCAAAGGTGGCCTTATTGCAAGCTATGGTTATGTGACCGCCGCGGAACAGGTAAACTATGCTGCATTTTATCAATGAAAGCTTCGAATCGCTCAACATGTCTTATGCCAGGTCGTCGTTTCTTTGCTAATATTCTACGATGCTCCGACTCCTCCGCCAGGCTTATTCGACGCATTTCTGGCTATTCCTGCTCTTCAGTCAGATATCAGTACCAGGAGCTATCTCAGCCTCGTTCAATCCCAGGATGTGAATTCTACCAGCGGTTTGAGGTACGTTCTTCCTCTCAAACTAAAATTTTTTGCTGAACGCAGCTCGTGCACTCTATATCAGAATAATGTTTGAAGCCGTACCTATCATCTCATTCACCCCTGAATTATCGGATATCCTACTCAACGAAACCATCGTAAGACTTCGTATGAATTTGGTTCAACAAATATCCTCATGCACAATACATATAGTTCTGGGGCCAAAAACTCGCAAGCAAGAGCGCAGTCGCACTAGGCGTTAGCTCTGAGATATTCCTCCCATCCATATACTCGCACAACGCCGCCAAGACTGCTTTCCCACCAGTGCGAAACATCCCTTTTCAGCCTTTCGTTCTGGGCTACGCATGGGATTCCGCCGAATTCGACGCAGACTTCATACGCGCGATCCACGAGAGCGCGGCGTATATTCATAAGGCAGCCATAGCCCTTGGACAAACAGCCCTGCGCAATGCGCCCGTTTATCCGAATTATGCGGCGATTGGCACGCCTTTGAAAGACATGTACGGGGCGAATTTGCCGGCTCTGCGCGCATTGAGGAGGAGGGTCGATCCTGCTGGCGTAATGGCGCTTACCGGAGGATGGAAGTTTTGAGAGTTCCGAGACTGAATCCATTTCGAATGAATATTTCTTTGTTGGTATGTAACGCATGTAAATCTATGGATCGTGGACCGCGATAATCGGCTGAAAGGTTGACTTTGTTTGTAAGGATGTACACATATACATACGCGCTGTAAAGTGCGTCTCGATACAATACCGTAATAAGAAGCAGCTAAGCAGAGCTATCTTGTTGGAGTTGGCAAGTGCACTCCATTTCCATTGCTCTTAAGTTGCCGGGTCGCGCGTGACTACAACTGTGAGCGCGGCATTCGACTTGAACCTGACCACGTTCCTAACCCCCCAACGGCCTCAAAGTCTCAACCAGACATCATTCTCAGTATTAACAGGGCCACCCGCTATGACATTTCCTCGAAGCTATGGTAGATAACTTGGAGCTGCATACTTGCGAACTGTCACGCACACAGAACTCGTCACCATTTCCCTTTGGGCGACATGAGGCTCCTTATGATAATCAAAATGTATAGTTCAGGTATAGCTCGACAATCCGCTGTGGAAAGGACCCTGCTACGACGTTTATGGCATGGTATATAATCCAGGAAGTCGAATGACTTTCGACAAAGCGCTCCTGCGATGCATTTCCTGCCGACGCTCTCTGCGCTCCTCTGCATTGCAGTGTACGCTGTAATCTGCAATGCGACTCACTATCATCAGCAAAGACCCTTACTATCGGAAGCCGTATGCTTTAGCCTCTCTCATGCTCTATCACCTGCTAGTGCCGTATATTATCCAGGTGAGCCTTTCTCCTGTTTTCTCGCTGAAGACGTCTTCTTACTGTTTTATCCACGTGTTAGGAGATCCTCTCTACGACAAAGGCGTTTATCATTATGCTATCTCAAGTACTCAAAGGTCAAAATGCGTCGTCGAAGTGGGTAACGCTAACGATGTTGGAAAAACAGTGAGCCATGTCCAGCCAAATTTTTTAATAACTTCTCATCTGATATCGGCCCACTTCACGAAGCTTATAATTTTAGGACGTAGGCGGACTCCATTTGCGGCAAGCCTTTACGAAGCATCCACTTTGTTATCTCCACGTTTGCTGATCACGCCTAATAGATAAAGAGCGGTGGGCACGCCATGAACCCTGGATTTTCCTCAACACCTGACGTCCACATCTCATTGTACCGACTCTCCGAGGTCAAATACGACCCTATCTCGCGCATAGCGGAGGTTGGTGCAGGGCTGATATGGGACGATGTTTTCGCTGCCCTTGAACCCTATGGCGTTGGTGTCCTGGGAGCACGAGTCACCGGCATCGGTGTGGGTGGATTTATTTTGGGAGGAGGTAGACATATAAGCTTCTAAGACGTTTGAAACTGACCCAAATACCTGTTGATCAGGTTATTCGTGGCATACAAATCAGTACGGTCTCGCGTGCGACAGCGTCGTAGCTTTCCAACTCGTTCAACCCAATGGGCGAATCATCGATGTAACGAAGCAATCTGATCCTGAATTATTCTTCGGTTTGAAAGGAGGCTTCAACAACTTTGCAAGCCTATTCCCTGCGATGTTTGAGAGATTTTCCGCTGATGCAATGCGCCTTTCATAGGGAATTGTAACAAAATTCACATTGAAGACTTATCCCCAAGGCGAAGTCTGGGTAAGTTTTAAACACCCAACGCATATGCATAATTGACCTTTTGAAGGGTGGAAGCATTTATAACTTGGAAGATACATTGCCTGCCGTTCAGGCAGCTACCGTGGCTTTCCAGGAAAAGGTCACTGACCCCAAAGCCGAATTAATCATGACTTACAATTACGTCCCGAGCATGGATCAAGTAAGTGTCAATGGCAAAAAATTTCCTCGTTTTGCAAATCGATGGGCTTCTTTTTAGATTGTAGTCACTCAATTAATGTTCTACGACGCGCCTACGCCTCCGTCAGGCATATTTGACGCGCTGATGGACATTCCAGCTATCCAGTCGGATGTTGCAACTCGAAGCTTCCACTCGTTCATCAAAATTTTGCCTGCTAATACCACTATAGGAGGACGGTAAACTCCATCGCAGAGATTTTAACTTCGGAGGTGGCTTTCTAACATATTTTTATAGAGCAGTTTATGCAGGTTTTCCTGTCATGTCTCTGACTCGTACTTTGTCCGAAATTATGGTCAATGAATCAAAGGCGAGAGCTTCGTTCACAAAAACTAATCTCCATATTCACGGGCCCTCTTAGTTCTGGGGCCGAGCGCTCGCCGACAAAACCCAAGTCTCCCTGTCATACGACATCGAGATGTTCTTGCCCTCGATCTACTCTCACACCTCCGACAAGAGCGCCTTCCCACCTAGACGCGACATCCCATTCCAGCCATTTACTATGGCATACACCTGGAATTCATCTGAATTTGACGCCGACTTCCACACCGCAGCAGTCGCTAGCTCAGACTATATTGTAAAGGCTGCGATCGCGGAAGGCCAGACCGAGCTTCTTGACGCACCGAGCTATCCCAATTACGCAATTGCTGGGACGCCGCTGGAGAAGATGTATGGGGAGAATTTACTTGTCTTACGTGCGTTGAAGGCTCGCGTTGATCCTGACGATGTGATGGGTCTTGCAGGAGGATGGAAATTCTGAAGTTGGGGGTGAAATCTCCACCAGCATACTATACATATGTAGATATATATTCCTATTAAAATTGGACCAATGCACGAATTTTGACAGAGCTTCTGCAAGGTAACCATTTATCGCGCGCTCTGCCTGGGGCTGATAACAACAGGCAGCGGCCCCTTCGCCAATACCAACCTATCCTTCAAATCTTCTTCCCAACTTACCAGATCGAATCCTGTCTCAGGTTCAATATTAAACTGCCTCACCAACACTGCGGTAATATACCGCAGCTCCTGCATCGCCAAAGGTTTTCCGGCACAGTTCGCTGGGCCGTAAGAGAAGGGTATGAACGCATTGAGATCAAGAACGATTGTAGGATCGTTTTTTACAATCCACCGTTCAGGCCAGAATTCTTCCGTGCGCGGCGAGAAATACTTTGGATTGCGGTGGAGGGTGTATGGAGGAATTATGACGGCTGTGCCTTCCGGGATGAATCTTTGCATGAAAAAATTTAGGTCCTACATTCAAATGTTCAAGTCAAATAACGTACGTTGTTCCACACATCTTTCCCTCACTGCCCTCTGGCGGTGCACGCTGCAACGAGTTTGGAAAAGGAGGCAACAATCGAAGCGCCTCATTCCTAAAACCAAATACGTCAAAATCCAATTCAACAAAAGAAATCCTCAACTGATGAAAATACTTACGCCACAGCATTCAAAAATTCCAGCTCGGCCAACTGTGATATATCAATCGGCGCACAATCTTCAAACGAGAACGCCTCGTCCAACTCTCGTCGAAGCCGCGCGACGTACGCCGGATACCGCATGAGATAATACACAATAGTACAAAGCGCCGTCGCCGTCGTATCTGACCCAGCAATGATAGCCGTCACGGAATTGTTGAAGATGAAGGGCATCGGGTCGTTTTTAGGGTCCGATTCGAGAGCGTCCAGCTACAAAGAGAGGCCTGTAAGTGAATTGTGATATAATAGAAATCATGCTTAGACACACCATATAGTGGAATAGATCGCGTTTCTGCACATCCTTTCCGCATCGAATCTTTGCTTGCGTCATAGCGAAGGCTCCGAACTTTTTCATGCTCGCGCCTGCGAACGGCACCGCGTGCACCATCTGAGTGACCCACGGGACGTGTTGCAGAATGGACGGCCAGCTGCATGTTGCATCACGGTGAGGTTATGAGTGAGTTGAGCAGGACATGTGTCTTACAAGATAGCGCTTTCCAGATTCTTGAATACACCATCTTTATCACCGTTGCGAACTAGGTTGAATTCAGCTCCAAACCTATGGAGGAAAAAAAATTAGTGCTTTGGTCCGAATGTGAATTACTACATACGCCATGGATCCCATGAAATCAAATCTATAAATCAAAAAAAAATTAAATAGAAAGAAAAGCAGCAAAAAGAAAAAAACATACGAAAGATAGCTAATCCACCTGGCAATATCCACATGTGCCCTCCCATCCTCACTCCTCCTGCACTTCTCCAGTAGGACAGTAAATTTGCCAACTTCCTCAACGAGGGTCTCCCCGTAAATGTGCAAAGGTGTTGCTTTGAACGCCTGGTTCCATGGCTTGCGCAGCTGTGCGTGGCGCTGGGGGTTCCTGACGCCAAGGAGCTTGTAATTGTTGAATTTCTCGTTGGTGGAGCTAAATGAGCGTCCATCCCAGACTAGGTTAGTGAATGAATAGAAGCATCAGGGAGGTGTAGAAAGCTTGGAAATTAGATTTTACGCACGAGGGCCTTTTGGGAGTCCAGGAGATCCTAGAATGTGTGGAATGAAGCTCTTATCCGCGATGGAGAGTTCGTTAGGTCCTATTCGGAGATCAACGATTCATTACCATGTTGTATATAACAAGCAAAGCGCTTACCGACGCGAACGATTGGACCATACTCCGCATGCAACGCCTGATGATACAAATGCAGTCTACCCCGATACGCAACAAACGCAGTCCACAGCTTCGATATCTTGCAAATCGTAGGCCCTGGATATTTCGCGAGAGGGTGCAATGGCGATACACGATACACAACGATTGACGAGAGCAGCGCTCCCAGAAAGATCGCGTAGATTTGAAACGTCGAGTGGGTTGAAGGAGGGACGAAGTTCGAGCGGTATGCTAGGAAGCCAGGGATTGTTAAGATGGGTGCGATAAGGAGAAGGAGGGACTTGGGGCGGTAGTTTCGCAACCAGAAGTGGGTTGCCTGGATTCAAAACGTCAGATCGATGAGAAGGGCTGAATATATGCGCGAAAATATACCAGAGCGAGGAGAATGTCCAGCAAGATAGCGGATATCATCTTTCAAAATCTCCTTAATGTCTACAAAAATGGTCAATGAGGCCAAGGGGAAGACGCAGAGAAAGAGCGAGCACACACACCTAAAAGCCCCACTCAACAGATTGGTATTAGACCTCGTTCCTTCGACGCTAGAGGGGCACTTTTATGAGGAAAGAAAAAATAGCCTGACGAGAACCACGGGATCTGAAATCAGGTTCCTAGCCAAAGAAGCGCATTCATACGTCAAAGTCGGGCCTAAAAACTCGACCCAGCTTTTCACATAGACTTTGGACTGCCCTAATCGAGCACTCTTCCATATGCGTTTCATCTTGTGCGGGGCCGCTGAGGCTTTCTAGTAAGATATAATGGGCACATGTAACACTTCCAAGTCGCATGTCTGCTCCGTCTTTGCCCACCTTCAACGGAAGGGAAGATAATCGTCGGATGCTCGCGCATGCCTGCAGAGTAAAACCACATCGCATGAGTCAACAGAATGTTCAAGAGACACAGTCTAAATAGCGTCCCAAATCGCTACATACACGAATCCCGACTCCAAATGGACAAGATCCATACACACCGTGTTGAAGACCAAGATAAGCCACCATCGACAGCATAAATGATGTAGTCATGCGAAGCCGGGGAGATAAATAGCCTCTCGAATTAACAGCGCAGTCCTACTTTTGGCTCTGAATACCCGTATGTAGAGCATTCAAAACGCCAGAGATTATAAATGTACTCCTACGCCAGTAGCAAACTTCGGGGGCCCAGAGCGGCGTAGAGGTTCAGAAGAGCGCCTTCGAGTGTAGTATCAATACAGGTGACGTTGCGTAAGCACAGAAATGGGCGCTGCTAGGGGAGCGCCAGACTCCTGGTGGGGATGGTGGTGGTAGCGGTTCAAGATGGGCATCACGTCGACGCGACGGAAGAGAGAACACGCTCCGGGCCGAGATCCGACGCACGCTTGGATTAATCCGCGAGGCTCATCTTAGGATAAGATAAATGAAAGCGACGGAACCAACCGTTGATGATCATCAAACTCACATAAGCAATATAGGACAGGCGAAGAAGTCTTCTCCTCTTCGCCTTCGGAGATTTATTCTGTCACGAAAAATCTTAAGCTTATTGAGGGTTTTCATTCCTCTTGATCGTCTTTTTTGACCCACCCACCTTCTCCCTTCAATGTTTGGGTTAGCAGGTTTGCTTCTCGGCACACATAGGCCGCAAATCTACTCGTCCAGACATTCAGGTTTTCACGCGCTTCTCAGCGTTCAATTTCGAAATCCGGATTGAATCCGCTGAAGTTCTTTGGATCGCGTGCATGCTTGGCCTCTGGCCCGGCCCGACCCAAAGCGGGATGTCTTTGCGAACACGCCCCGTCGTCGGGCGCAGTCCAAAGCCCAAATTCCTCGAAATTTCGCAAGCCCGCGAAAATCTCCGCACCCACAAGAAAACCTAAACACAGGTTATCTTGAACCTTTTTTTCTCATATTCACATCATTCACTCATCTCACCAAGTAACATTTTAGTATTTGGTGATTCTAGCGAAAATATTAGCTTATCGCCTGCCTTCATCCAACGTTACAGCTGTTTTCATAACTATATGGAATCGCGAAAATAAAAAACGTCATGTTTGGTCGGCACGTGATAAGTAGGACCCCGGAACTATCTTCCCGACGCGCGTCCTCTATTAGTACTCCGAGTTCATAGCGCGTCCCCATCCTTCCTCTATACTCACCTTCTCTTCCTCAGTCCACCCCCTATCGACCGTCGCGCTGCGCCAAGTGCTCAAATTCAGCGCCATTTAGGCTCCATCATCAATGTCCCTTGTTTTCGTCATGTCCAGCTTCTGGCGAGCTCTACCTTGTCCACCGAAATCAAACGTTGTCTTCTAACACTCAAAGGTCGAAATGCGTCGTCAAAGTGGGTAACGCTAACGATGTTGGAAAAACAGTGAGCGATGTCCAGCCAGATTTTTTAATAACTTCTCATCTGATATCGGCCCACTTCACGAAGCTCGTAATTTTAGGACGTAGGCGGACTCCATTTGCGGCAAGCCCAGTCCTATTAAAATTAGACCAATGCACGAATTTTGACAGAACTTCTGCAAGGTAACCACTTATCGCGCGCTCTGCCTGGGGCTGATAACAACAGGCAGCGGCCCCTTCGCCAACAAAAACCTATCCTTCAAACCTTCTTCCCAAGTTTCCAGATCGAATCCCGTCTCAGGTACAATATCGAACTGCCTCACCAATACCGCGGTAATATACCGCAGTTCCTGCATCGCCAAAGGTTTTCCGGCGCAGTTCGCTGGGCCGTAAGAGAAAGGTATAAACGCATCAAGATCAAGAACGACCGTAGGATCATCCTTCACGATCCACCGTTCAGGCCAGAATTCCTCCGAGCGCGGCGAGAAATACTCTGGATCGCGGTGGAGGGTGTATGGAGGGATTATAACGGCTGTGCCTTCTGGGATATACCTTCGTGATATAGAAAAAATTCAGGTCGTACACTCAAAATGTTGAAGTCAAATAACGTACGTTGTTCCACACATCTTTCCCTCACTGCCCTCAGGGGGTGCGCGTTGCAACGAATTTGGAAGGGGAGGCTGCAATCGAAGCGCCTCATTCCTAAAATCAGATACATTAATATCCAATTGATTAGAACAAAGAAAAAAGAAAAACCTAAAATACTTACGCCACCGCATTCAAAAATTCCAACTCGGCCAACTGCGATATATTAACCGGCGCACAATCTTCAAACGAGAACGCCTCGTCCAACTCTCGTCGAAGCCGCGCCAAGGACGCCGGGTACCGCATGAGATAATACACAATAGTACAAAGCGCCGTCGCTGTCGTATCCGACCCAGCAACGATGGCCGTCACGGAAGTATTGAAGATGAAGGGGAGCGGATCTTTTTTAGGGTCCGATTCGAGAGCGTCCAGCTTCAAAGAAATCCTTTACATGAATTGAAGTAGAATTGAAAGTATGGCTTAGACGTACCATAAAATGGAACAGATCGCGTTTCTGCGCATTCTTTCCGCATCGAATCTTTGCTTGAGTCATAGCGAAAGCTGCAAACTTTTTGATACTCGTGCCTGCGAACGGCACCGCGTGCATCATCGGAGTGACCCACGGGATGTGTTGCAGAACGGACGGCCAGCTGTACGTTACATCATGGTCAGGTTATGAGTGAATTAAGCGGGACATGAGACTTACAAAATAGCGCTTTCCAGATTCTCGAATACACCATCTTTATCACCGTTGCGAACTAGGTTGAATTCAGTGCCAAACCTATGGGGGAAAAAACTCAGCGCTTTGGTCGGAATGTGAAATAATACGCATATACATACGCCATGTATCCCATGAAATCGAACCTAAAGTTACTCCCGATTAGATAGAAAGAAAAACAGCAAAAAGAAATAAACGTACGAAAGGTAACTAATCCACCTCGCAATATCCACATGCGCCTTCCCATCCTCACTTGTCCGATACTTCTCCTCCAGTAGGTTAGTAAATTTACCAACCTCCTCAACGAGGATCTCTCCGTAACTGTGCAAAGGCGTTGCTTTGAATGCCTGATCCCATGGCTTGCGCAGCTGCGCATGGCGCTGTGGGTCCTTGACGCTGAGGAGCTTGGTATTGTTGACTTTCTCGTTGGTGGAGCTGAATGAGCGTCCTTCCCAGACTAGGTTAGTGAACGAATAGACGCGTCAGGGAGGTGTAGAAAGCTTGGAAATTAGATTTTACGCACGAGGGCCTTTTGGAAGTCCAGAAGATCCCAGGATGAGTGGTATGAAGCTCTTATCCGCGATGGAGAGCTCGTTGGGGCCTATTGGTGATCGAGTAAAAGCGGTCCGTCAATATCTCGTATGTAACAAGCATTGATAAAAGACTAACCAACACGAACAATTGGACCATACTCCACATGCAGCGCCTGATGATACAGATGTAGTCCGCCACGATATGCAATGAACATAGTCCACAGCTTCGATATCTTGCAAAGGGTAGGCCCTGGATATTTCGCGAGAGGGTGCAATGGCGATACACGATATACGATTATCGACGAGAGCAGCGCTCCCAGAAAGACCGCGTAGATCTGGAATGTCGCATGTCTTGAAGGAGGGTCGGAGTGTAAGTGGTATGCTAGGAAGCCAGGGATTGTTAAGATGGGTGCGATAAGGAGAAGGAGGGACTTGGGGCGGTAGTTTCGCAACCAGAAGTGGGTTGCCTGGATTCAAAACGTCAGATCGTTGAGAAGGGCTGAATGTATGCGCGAAAATATACCAGAGCGAGGAGAATGTCCAACCAGATAGCGTATATCATCACTTCAAATCTTTTCCAAGTCTGGAAGAGGGAAAAATGAGGCCATGCCAAGGAGATGGAAAGAAAGGGCCCATACACACCTAAAAGTCCCACTCAACGGATGGGTATCAGATCTTGTTCCTTCGACATTGGAAGGGCTCTTTTATGAGGAAGGAGAAAATAGCCTGACGGGGACCACGGGATCTGAAATCAGATTCCTAGCCAAAGAAGCACATTCACACCTCAAAGTCGGGCCTAAAAACTCGACGAAGCTTTCCACATAAACTTCGGACTGCCCTAATCGACAATTTGGTTGAAATCGAGCTCAGTTCCATATGCCTTTCATCTGGTGTGGGGCCGCTGAGACTTTCCAGTGAGATATAATAGGCACATGCAACGCTTCGAAGTCGCATGGCCGCCTGCTCCGTCCTTCACTGGGAGGGAAGATAATCGTCGGATGCTCGCGCATGCCGGCAGAGTAAAACCACATCGCACGAGTCATGAGAATGTTCAGAAGAGACGGTCTGAATAGCGTCCCAAATCGATACATGCAGGAATCTCGACCCCAAATGGACAAGATTCATACAGAAACGCGTCGAAGACCAAAATAAGCCACCGTCGACAGCATAAATGATGATGTAGTCATGCGAAAGTAGGGAGATAGATAGCCTCTCAAACTGACAGCGCAATGCTGCCTTTGGCTCTGCGTAGCCCTATATAGAGCGTTGAGACTCCAGAGACTATAATTGCTACTTGACCGGACCAGAGCGGCGTAGAGGTTCAGAATCGCGCCTTCGAGTGCCTTGTTCATACAAAAATAGGGACGAGGTCGCGCAAACGGAGGAAATGGGCGCTGCTAGGGGAGCGTCAGACTCCTGGTGGGGATGATGATGGTAGCGGTTCAAGATAGAAATCACCCTCGAACGCGACGGAAGAGAGAACGCGCTCCGGGCCGAGATCCGACGCGCGCTAGGATTTAACACCTGCCTTCACCCAGCGTTGGATGAACATTTCATCTTTAAAAAAAACTAGGACAGGCTACAAATCCATGAAAAGAATACCCTTAAAAGAATAACTCGCCGCCCAGCTGCCATAACGCGTCAACGGAATGAACACTGAGCGCGCTCAGGAGAACAATAGGCTCCGCGATCATGTGGCCTCGTTTGTCTCGATTGAATTCGAAACTTGAAAGGCACTCCGCCGCTTGCCCATTGCCCATCCACTTGTGTGGGACTCTCGCACTTCAAAACCACCACCACCCTTGCCGCAGTCAGTCACTGCCAAACCAAAAACCAAAATGTAAGCAGCGTCGATGTTCTTGTTGCCATCGTTTGCATTGAATTTTTTTATAACTCCAACTACTAGGCTTCTCATGCTGACTCGCTCTTAACTTTTTTTTTGTTTTATTGCAGTGCCATTTCTGAAACTCTGACCTACGACGAAACATATTCGTTAACTATGTCTCAAATCCCAGACGATGTCGAAGTAATCGACCTCACCGGACTCTCTGACTCGTCCTCATCGGGGGGAGAAGACGACAACGGCAGCATGGGCCGCCATGAAGATGATGATTCGGGCTCAGAACATGACTCCGAAAGCTCCGAGATCGAGATCACCCTCAACGCCGAGACCCGTGCGCAGCTGCAGACCGCGATCGCGACGGTGTCCGAGGCGCGCCTGCGCGGGGTGCTGAAGGCGCTTGTCGAGACGGAGGTGATGTTCGAGGCGCTGCTCACGCGCGAGCTCGTCACCCTCAAGCGCGGCACGGCAGACATCGTACCCCGCTGGGAGTCATGTGCAAATTGCGATGAGGAGTTCGATGTGAATACGCTGAGGGAGCAGAATGAGTGTGTCTTTCATCCTGGTGCGTCTTGCCTTCTTTGTCTGAGATTAAAGGTATATGTTATTGACCCTTTGCTTGACAGGCGACTTAAACCCCTCCGACGCCAGCCTCATCGAATGGGATGCTGAAACGTACGGGCCCATGGACACGCTGGACAATCGACATCAATATCCAGAGAACTTCAACTGGAGCTGTTGTGAGAAAGACGGACAGGCTACCGGCTGCGTGCGCGGAGAACACAGGCCGGCAGTCGCTCGAAAGCGGAAACGGATTGAAGAATAATCCTAAAGACTAAGCTGCAAAAACATGCGAGAGGTCAACGAGAGGTTTCTAAATCTCAGACACGGCATGCTATATTTATTGCTGAGGAAGAACACTTGCTCGAACCTCGAATCGCATCTATGATTATTTTAAAGCATTTATTGTAGGGATTTGGATTAATAATTTTAATGCGATTTACATCGGTATCGCAGTTGAATTTTAAGTGAATGCATTACCGCGGTCGTCTCAGTCTTTCAATCTGTAAGCACTTCACTACTCAAGGCATTCCGGGTGAAAGTGAACTGAAGTAACCTACTGCGAAGATTTCCCAGCGCAATGAGAACACAGCCTAAGTCTAGGCCCGCCTACCATATTGAAGGAGGGAATGACGCGCAGGACGCGCAAGCAAACCCACGGAACCAATTTCTGCGAATATGGAAGTCGACGTTGTGTCGAATATCGATAGGAGCTGCAGGACCCCCCACTCAACTTGGGCTCTCAAACAGTGCAGATCAATCACAGCTGGATAGAATGTGCAATAAAATGGGAATTCAATTGATAATGCAAGATTCTGTGGGTTGTTACAGTTCGGATACATCGTCCCCATGACCTATGCATGAGTTTGGACCTCATATGTAGATCTAAAATTTCTGCCTGGCAAGCAGCCTGACCAACTGGGTGCAGTGTGAGCTCTAGAATGGATGTATAGAGCGTGCAAGACGTACATTGCGTAAATACGCATGTCTGTGCGTCTAGTTCTTGCCGTTCTCGATGTTTTCGTGCTCCTTCTTCAGCTTTTCCTGTGATTCATTCAACGAAATGAGACCTCCCATCCAACCTCGCGCATCGTGGAAAAGGAAAAAGAACAGAAAAAGGGACTAACGAGTTCAGCCTCCTTTGCGGCGATCTAGAAAAGATAAAAATCTGAGTTTTTCTCCCTTTTGAAACACCAGACAGCTCCACGTACCTCTGCCTTGAGCTTGGCGAGCTGCTCAGCCTCATGCTTGCGGATGAATTGGTCTAAAACAACTAAGCATGCAACCCCAGAGCGCGAGGAGAGAGCATACCCTCATGAGCCTTCTCTTTCTTGCTGCATACCGCGAAGAAAGCATGTCAGAGACAGAATCGGGTGAACACGCGAAGGGACGTTACCCGAACGACTTGGACTCGGCGACGCTGCCTTCTGTGCGGCCGATGGTATAGAGGCGCGCGGGAACGGCGAAGGCGCGGGGAAGACGGCGGACAGCAGCGACACGGGAAATCATGATGGTGGTTGGTGGTTGAGTTGAGTGGGAGACAGCGGGGGGTGGACGTGCGCGGGCGGCGGCAACTCGCCCAGCCTGGGCTCCCGAGACTCGTCACACCGTGACCCACACACGCCCGTCACGTTACCTTAGTTTTCTTCACTACCACCATGTCGTCTATCCTCAGGCAGGCTGTAAGTCCGACTTTCTAGCAGTGTGTTCTGTGCTGACCCGTTGCGCAGGCCCGCCAGGTGTCCTCCAAGCGCGCTTTCGCCTCCTCAGCCGCGTCACGCAAGGGTACGTCGCTGATTAGCTGGCATCCTTCCCCCGCTCATCCCGAATCCACCCGCAGACTTCGTCCAGGACCTCTACCTCCGCGAAATCAAGGCCTATAAACCCGTGCCACAGGTGAGCACACCGCACACCCAAAAAGCCCAGAAACTCTGCGCCGAAAATGGACTGACGCGTATCTTATTTCCTCATTCAACAGGCTAAGGATGCCCATGTTGGCGTCGTGAAGAAGTTCTCACTGCCCCCTTCACCCGCCACCCCCAAACTCCCTGCCGACCTCGCCGCTGAACTCGCTGCATACGATGCTGCCGAGCCCTCTGTCGCCGAGGGCGCCCCCGCTGCCCAGGCCAGCGCGACCTCCGACGAACCTGCTGGCGGTGCCGATGCCTTCCTCACTTTCCTCGAGCAGGATCTCCCAAAACCCGTCCACCACCATTAGATAGTCTAGCGTTGTAGAATCGTTGGAGACAGGAAAATAGGATTCCACATACACGCTTTGCATTGCTTTCGCGGCTGCAAGATGAAGTCAATTGTACACTTGGGAGGTCTTCAAGGTCAAGAAAGATCATTTTAACAAAGTCCTTTCTTCTGCTAGCAATAGTTGGCAACCACTATCCGGACCTATCTGCTCGCCTCTCTTTGCTGTCAACACACCGACCCAAAGTCTTAGTGCGACATTGCGCTGTGAACCGTACTATAAACTTTCAGGCTTGGAAAATAGATTGAAGGAAGTGAAAACGTTACCTGATACTCTCATTTGATGCCTTGGACGAACAGCACCAGGAGGCTAAACGAGTGCTGTTTAGAAGAACACTTCCGAATTGTGGCAAATTTTGATTGAACCTTTCTCCAAAATTCACTTTTACCGGCTCAAATTGGTTTTGCAGGATGTTGAATTCATTCAGACCGCCAATAATTCTAAGACGGTTTTCATATCTTTCCATATGGCAAGAAAAGTAGCATAAATTGTGCACTTTCTGTGTCAAGAAGCACTCTTATCATTGAGGGTATAGTTAAAACAGCCTCGTATACTGTGGAATGACTGCCCTTTCCGGCTTGAAGGAATACTAGAGATTTTTTTCGGTAGGATAATGGTACTCCAGAGCTGGTACCTACGAGAAGAGAAGGGACTAGTTGTCCAAAAACGCCGTTTATGTAAATCAGAACCTGGAGTATCCTAGGCCGTGGGAAGAGTTTATTACTTAGTATCTGCACATTTTGTTAACAGAATAAACTTGAGTCTATTTCGCCATGTCCGACCTCTGCAAATCTTGCAACTTCCTCGTCGAAGACGAATTCCATTGCGATCCTAAAGACCCAAACGCCTGCAGCGCATGTCGAAAACTCGCAGAACTAGATGCAAAATACAGAACAGTCATCGCTGAACTACGAATCGAGCGGTCGAAGCTGAAGGAAGAAGTCAATCGCAACCACAGCAAGTTGATTCAACGATTTCCTCCCGAAATCCTATCCCATGTTTTTAAATTATGCCTCCCTGAGGATCCCATGAACATCGAGTTTTGGGGAGATCGGGTTGTGGACAATTACACCATATGCACACCTTTGATCCTTTCGGGCGCCTGTAGATGGTGGCGGTCCGTGGCCTATTCGACACCTCAACTTTGGAGCACTATTCTCATACCCTTCTTCCACAAAGATACCGATTCCTATGACAGGGATATAACAGATACTTTCCCGCCGCTTCCTCTGCCCATCGTCGTCAAACAATGGCTCGATCGCGCTGGCAACCTTCCACTTTCGATCAATGTCTTCGAAGCCCCTGGTAATCACGGCTGGAACCGCAAGCAGCAGAAAATCATAGTTCAAATAATCGAGCAACTCAATCTGAAATGTTCTCGCTGGCAAAAACTGAAGTTTTGCGGCCTCCCAGATAATTTAGAACTATTTTCGTGGTCCGATGCAACTCTTCCGCAGCTGCGCATGCTCGACTTATCGCTCTACTTTGAAGGCGATTCTGTTAACTTTAAGATATATGCAGCAGGGTTGAAGATGCTGTCGATCAAAAATATCAGCCTGAAGGTCTTAAATTTCGACTGGAGCAACCTTACGGAATTGAGCATGGTGGGGCAACCGCTTTCAGATTGTCTTGATGCTCTCCAAAGAGCGCCTGGCCTTTTGCAGTTTATCGCACGGGACTTAGCATCTCCACACCGTGGCGTTATGCCTCCGCAATCCCCGATTATCCTCCCAAACATAACTTTCCTCGAAATCGACGATTCATCTTCGCGGTTTCTTGAAAATGTGACATTCGCCTCTTTGAAGACACTTGTACTCAAGGGCTACTTGAAGAAAGATATTAATGTGGTGTTCGCCTTTTTGAAGCGGTCTGAATGTTCCTTGGAACAGCTCTCACTTGGCCTAGCTTTGGAACGGTCCCACCTCATTTCATTATTCCAGGACATGCCTACTCTACGCCACCTAACATTCAACTTTATCGGAAGGTATCACAAAGTTTACGATTATTCGAGCGACGTTTTAGATCTGCTAGCAGACTTTTCGACTGTCAATGGCAGCATAGTTCCTCGATACCTTCCACACCTTAACTCGCTGACCCTCATTAGCAAGCATGATCCCAACTGGACGAAACTTCCAAAGATATTCGGAAAAAGCCATAAACGAATAATTGAACGCCACCGACTCTCTCTTGAATCAATCCTTGTGAAGACCGGTACTTATGGGTTATACCGTGAGTCTGACATCCCGAACTCGTCAGTAGATCGGATCGATAAGAAGCATATGGAAAGGATTCTATGGATAAGGGACTGTTTTGGTGTGAAGTGGAGAATTATTTTCGGAGAGCAGGTATTTCTGACAAGCTAGGAAGAGTTTATTCCGAGTCATTTGTCCACAAGCCATTTGCTAGCTTCGCGTATGTACAATCCTCAGACACATCATAAAATAGGTTACAGGGTAAACTCTTAGAGCCTTTGCTTAATTACTACGCTGTGCAAAGACCCTTTTCTTTACTTCCCCTTGTTGGTCAGAACTTATTTAGACAACTGCTGCCAAACGATTCAGAGGCTTCAGACCCAACTTTCAATGCCGCCTTCATGTTCAACTATTGAATTTATTTCAATTTGGAATCAGTGCTCATCTTTCTTCTCTGTCAGTGTTGAGACTGAACTCTGTCATCGACATTTGAAATTTCAGAGAGAAAAATTGAGGAAATAAGTTGACTTGTCGAAGGCTGAGTCGGGTGCGGATGAGACATTGTTGAGTCGTACTTGGCCCTGCGTAGGCATATGTATCTTGGCGTAATAAAGTGAGGCTAGGTTGTGGTAACGATGCGCAAAGCGAGAACTTCGAAAGAACATCCAGATTTCTACAAAAAAAGTCGACGATTGAAGAAATCCTGCGTATGGTTGGAGCATGAGTGTTCTTCAATGAGGCGCATGCATATGACAATTTTTCAATAATTCGCTTGGACCGGACGCCGTGCTCGTAGATTTTGAGGTAGACAATATTTGGTAGAACAAGTGGGTGCAGTGGAAGCAAGAAGTGCCTTTGAAGGGAACTGAAGGTTTGCAAGGTGAATCTCGCAAGGTTTGGAGCTCTGCGAAGAGCCTCGAAACACGCATCAAGGGGCACACTTTCCAGGTGCAACTCTGTAATAGGGCTCCAATCAAAACTCAACAAAGTGATGTCGATATATTTGTTTGACAGCTTCTTGAGTCTGGTGGGATGTACGTTGAATTGTGGTAGGGGCCCGAAGTAGGATGATAAGTCCAATACGTGTAACTGGGGAAGCCTCTGTGCACGATGTGAAAATAGAGGAAGGGTCTCGCGTTGAATCATGCCCAAAAAGGAGATTACCTCGGCGTTGCATAGTCGATGTCTTTCTTTCTCATTTGCATGGATTTGGACAGCGGACCCAGATAGCATTATGAATCCGATTCTGAAGAGGCTCGATGACAGGATCCATGCATTTTTGTCTCCGCCTCTGTGTCCGTCTACCCGAAGAAGACAAATGTACAAATCCCATGCAAGAATCCTCAACGTTTTTGGGGTACAACTTATCAAATCTTATTGTTTTTGAGTTGTGATAGTATTGCATGCCGGAATAGCTAGATATCTTTATGGCATGAAGACGGACATAGAGTACATATTACTGTGCTAACGGCATCTAATTAGAATAAGCAAGTGACTCTACGAATAGAAGCTCCAGGGTTTAAGCACCCAGAAAATGGTTGGTTGATTGTGAGTATAATTATATGCGCAGGCTGGAACTGGAAAATGCACGAGAAGTAGCTTGGGGGACAGAACAAAGCAGATAGATGTGACAAAGAGTAATAAAAATATCCATCCAGATGAAATCGTGGGGTGGTTGACTATGAGAAGAAATAAGGCGACCACTTGATATCCTCCACCTTGAAAGTACCCTTGGACGGCAGGGGTGGAATCAGATCCGACAGACGGACGAACTTGCCCGCTAGTAGCCGGAGCTGCTCCGAGGGCTTCTTCGCCTTCGCCTCCTTCGCTGCAGCCTTGGCCTCGTCCTCGTCATCCTCCTCCGCGGCGGCATCCTCTTCAATGAGCTTATCTAGGTCCTCAACAGAGTCGCTTGTGGTGGCGATGGAGCTCTTGTCGTCCGTGAAAATGAGCAGGTCTTTAAGTGGTTCTAGCTCCTTGGCCTGGTCGCGACGCGCATAGATGCGACATCCAGCTGCATGCAGCTTGACCAGGAATTTGCTGGTCGAGCGCACGGGGGCGAGGTGGTACAGAGCGACTTGGTGGTCCTTGTAGCGTTCTCGGAACTAGAAGATTGCAAGTGAATATATACCTAAATAAGAAAAAAAAGAGATTAAGCGTACCTCAGCCTCAAGACGTCCAAGAATGTCGGAAGAGTGCAGAGCAATGAAGGTATCACGGATCACCTCCGACATCTTATCGACGTCGCAGGCATGCGTCCAGTAAGAATCGTGCACCGAGGCAAAGAAGAGGTTACGGTTCTGCAGGGGAAGTGTAAGCAGGAAAAACCAATATTCACAAAGAATCACCACGTACCCTGCACTCAAGGGCGGTAAGCATCATATGCGTAGCATCTAGACTATGAATAAAGTTGGGTGGGAACGCAGATGCCTGCTTCAGCGAATTTACTACATCAAAAAAGTCATTAGCATAAAATCCACTAATTCTAAAAAAAACTCACATACCTTCTGCAGCAGCGAACGGATCCGAGATATAGATCGACTGCATCGGCGTCCTAATCTGCTTCCTGACCACCTTCCTGTAAGGTTGCACAATGGGCAATCCGAGCGCCGTCGTCCAAATCACCGACGTCATCTGTTCCTTCTTGATATCCTTCATTGGGAGCGAAATGATGTCATTGCCAGCCTCATCTTTCGTCAGCGAGAGCCGCTTCTCTGGTATGGACTTGGTGATGAGTCGCGCGCACAAGTTCAGCCAGTCCTGGATAGACTTAGCGCCAGCGAACGCGTCTCCAATAGTGTTCAAGACCTAATCAATATTATTAACGAACCAAAGAGAAGTTAAAGCAAGAGATAGGAGATTACCTTCTTAGCCAGATAAGATGAAGCAGCCCAGCACAAATCCGCAGGAATATCACCACGATCCTTCAACTGCCTCTCAATTTGCTCGCGCGCCCCAACAAAAGTGACACCATACACGGTGGTCATGACCGTCTGCTTCACAACCTTCCGCGTGATTTTACCTTTCAGCAGCTTCGCCATCTCAACCCCGGCTTCAGCGTCCTTCTCCAGCTCTGCCTGCACACTGACACTGATATGGGTGTACACGTCTGAGGGGCGATCCGCGGCGAGCAGGTTGACCTGCTGCGCGCCCTTGATGTCCCCGCCAAGGGCAGCGTAATGTTGTAGACCGTTACAGGTACCATCCTGGTGCACGGGCAAGGAGCAGACGTATTGCGTGGGGTCTTCAAGCTCCATCGCCTTGGTCAGCTCCATGCAAGTAGCGAGGAACTGCCATTGATCGTCGGCCTTGGTCCACCATCGGGTTCCCTCAAGAGGATTCATTGCGGCCTCCTTTATCTGATCCATATGCTCATCTACCCAAATAACACGCTCCGTAAAGTTCGCCTTATCGTATCCATACAAGTTGGCAGCGTGGATCTTGAGCCATCGAAGACCGCTCTTACCCAACATCTTTCCTTCGCTGAACTTGAGCAGTGCGCGAGAGAGATCGTCACCAATGTGGTTTAGATGTGGTGGAATAGGGTAGGCGCGTCCACGGAAATCGAGACTGTGTGGCATATAGATGACATCACCCAAGAACTAAGGAGAAATTCCAAAATATTACGATGTGAATGCGAAAGAATGTGGTTTGAACACGTACCGCTCGCGCAATCTCGATCTTGTAGTTGACACTACACCTATCAGAGTGGTTGTTCGCTTTAGCTTGCGACCACACCTTATGCCGCATCAAGAAATTAGTGCGCTCCTGGATGTCGCTCCCGTCCTTTAATACAGGCTCTTGACCATCGAACACTGCTGGGGGGATTTTGCCCATGCGTTCTCCAGAATTCCACACCTTCAGGACGACGTCGAAAATACTCCTGTTGATCCGCCAAGGTGTGCTACCGAGAATGTCGAGGCCGGCGTAGACGAGTTCCATGGTCCCGGATTTGGTTGCCTCGCGAAGGTAAACTTCTTGTTCAAACGAATCCTTGAAACGCATGGCATTACCTGAACGACTTTGCCGTCAGTACGACGAAAACGCGCAGAGATACCAATACGTACTTTTGTTGTAAATATATCCTCCTTCCTTATAGCTGATCCACGGCTTAGGTTTCACTAGCATAGGAAGATGTCGGGCGTGAATAGTGTGGGTGAGACTGTCCGACGATATTCGGTCGCAAACCGCGTCGTTGAATTTTATGACGCCAACCTTATGGCCTCGGACGAACTCATAGGCGTTGTAGATGGCAGGCTGTGTCTCAGTTCTGAAATGAAGAAAGAATCAACGAAGATACAACTGCCGCAAACATTTTACGTACACGTTTTGTCCCGTAGCGGGGTCCACCATCGTTCGACTGACTTCAGCAACTGACTCGAACGCATTGACCAAAAATGCGCCAACTTTGGACCTCATTGCTTGCGACCAGTCGCCTTGCCACCTCTCATCGAGTTCCTGCGATTTCGCAGCAGCCACACGGCGTTCGTGAAGATGTTTGTAGCCCATATTGCTGAAGTAGTTGCCCCTCTTGATGCTGTAGTCGGCAACGGGAATCTTCGCCTGCCTACAAATCTCAGCTTTGTACTCGTTCTCCACTCCTCGTCCGATTGCGATGAGAGCACCAGCTGCCTTCATGCCACTGGGCACGCCGCTGGTGCCTTGTAGGCGGAGTAGCTCGAGGATGGTCAACAAGGAAAGTTTGTGGGTGGGCACGGAAGATAAACAAGGCAGAATATCCTGCATCAGAGCCCACTGTGCCCGATCTTCTGGAGACGCCTTCGCGCTCATTTTCCCTTGTTCTGCAACCGATAGGGCGAACTTGACGACCTGGTTGATGTGCTTCTCCAAAGCGAGGTGCCATTGCCAGATCCATTGCTGCAAATCAGCGTCTCGAGGAGACTTATCCGTATAGTTCGCAGCGCTGTGTTGGAATTGTTCGACAGCGAGGTCATAGACAGAAGCTTCCAGGTGTTCTTGTCTTGCATCAGGATTGTTTTCCAGCACGGACTTCGCTGCTACAATATCGTTCAGATGTCGACGAAGGGCGGCAATATTGAACGGGGTGTAAGCTTCCATTGAACCATCGCCCGATTCACTTTTACGTGTCTGGACGGGATTATAAGATTGAAAAATATGTTACAACTTCAAACTCACCGCCTGGACCGGCATGGCTTCTGGCACGTCATCTAAAAAGTGTTCGCTTTGCTGCTCCGTAGTGTAATGTCCAAGGTCCTGCAATATGTTTCTGAAACCCAGGTTCACAGCAGCCTCGGAAAGCATCTGCGCCACGTCCGCCATCTCTTCTCCCATGCCGAGATACGAGCTTTTCAACACGTCTAGGATCGGAATGTCGCGTTCTACAAGTTTACTGAGAACGTAGTTCGTATCTTGGTCAATCCCGGATCCGTATCTTCAATGATATTAAAGTCGGGCACATATGGTAATTGGGAAAGACTCACTTGAATAACCTGTAGAACATGATGGCATAGGTCTTCGAGGTCGGCGCTACTACCTCCACTTCTCCTTCCAGCACCGTGTACAGATTCCACATCTCATCAAGCCAATACTCCTTCTTGTGTGGTTCCTTCTCCGCCATTTGCAGGTACGCGTCGAGGAAATTGTTGTACATCCGTGTTGTCAACGACGCGAACCCTACCCGCTTGCGCAAGTGCGCAAACATTTTCTGTGCACGGGGCACGTCGTACAGGTTGTGAAGGCAGGCGTCGACGATTCCGACCATGTCGTGTGTCTGGGAGTCGCCGAACCAGGGGTCAAACGACGGAGACTTGCGATCCAGTGGTTCCGGTGCAGGGATGATCGTCAAAGGAATGTTGCGTGACAGGAAATTGGCCATTCCCTGATTCGCATTTTGGTTGAGAAGATGGAAGTCGTGCTGAGGGGTAGGAAGTGTCGCCGTCGCCGTCGCTGGCGCGTTGCGTGGTTTTGACGGGGTGGAATACAGACGAGCGGGTCGGGGAAGAGACTGACGAGACGACAGCCAAGTCGTCTCGAGTCTATGGGCTGCTCTGGGTATCATTTTGGGAGGTTTCTGATAGCGAGCAGACTGAGAAGAACGACGTTCTCAGTGTTTTTGGGGGGGAGCGGAGGAAATGTGGAAACTGAAAGTACCAAAATTCCCCGCTGGTCCAAATTTTACCAGAAAAGGTCACGTGTTATATACTTAGGTCGGACCGGGACAACTTTGGGCGTCCTCTCCAGCGCTTAACGTTCCAGAAAAAAGTGTCTATTAGCACGCTATTAAGTGGGAGCGTATGAGACGGGTAGATAGAATGCGATGGGTGATATACAAATGCGAGCAGATACAAATAAGTCAACAATGCTATATGATGCGGTCAATGTCATGCTAAAATGAGTAAGTCTGGGGTATTGCGAAGCTTTGCATCTAGCAGGCGTCAAAGAGAAAATGCTAGGTATAAAAGTCTGTAGTAGTAATGTCGTCAACAGAAATGAAGGTCGTGCGTGCACCATGGAAAGTGCATGGAAAGTCCAGGAATAGGCGTCTTTAAGTGGGTGTCGCGAATGGGGTGAAGAAATTATACACGGATTGGCAGCTGGCACAAAGCCTCTCAGTGGTGTTACATGGCGTCGGCTTGTATGAAAGCAGCGCCTATGTATCGACGTTAGAAAAGCGAAATAAGATAAAAGGACTGAATCACTCACCGACGAGACGCTTAAGCAATTACACAGTAGCAAAGTCCCGAGGCGCTCTGTCTCTCCTCATCTGAGAGTTCTACGGGTTCAGCCTCTGCTTTGGAGGAGAACATGATGTCGGGAGAAACAGCCGACATCTTGACCGCCGGGGACGTGGTCTGGAAGATTGAGAGGATGGAGGCGAAGGAATCCATTAAGAAAGTGGTGGGTGTGGGCGAGTAAGGAGCGGAGTGGTTATTTGGCGTTCAAGCTTTAGGCAAAGCTCGCGCAAAAAATTGGATCAAAAGAAAAAAAGATAAAAGTGTGTCTGGCAGGAGAGTCAGCCGAAGGACAGTACTTTATACCCTCAACTCAGTACACGCGCAGTCCGGAGAAGAGTTCGTAGCCAGCAGCCTGAACGCATAACGGTCGGTAACGACGTCGAGACAATAGCTAGCCTTACGTTTCCTGAAGGGTAAGGGAGATTAACGACTAGAGAGAACAAAAAGGTCGCACTATGGCGGGACCTCTCCATTCCCACGTCGTCAATGTACATCCAAAAAATAGACTAGACAAAAGCCTAATAAGCCGCACTAATGACTTCAAGAGAAATCGAGTCAATGTCCAGTAAATATAGGACTCCTAATAACCGGCACCACGTTGTCATACCTCCAGGCGGGCTTCCATGGCAAGTATGGAGACCGACGCATAGCCATGAGCCAGAGGTCCAGAGAGAATAATTGCACGGTGCGAAAGGAGATCCGCTGTTGCCTAGAAGATAGAACCGAATGGAGTCTCTGAAATCTGGATGGACCATTGGGTGGCGCCGGAGCTCAATGGCAACACACTGGGTTGGGGGATTCCTTTTAATAGAACCATAAGCCCCAGATAGACTGACAAGGGTGAGGAAGAACTCAGAAATTTCAGGAAGGGCGGGCTGTACTTATTGTAGACAAAACAAAAAGAATCATGGTGGACGGAGAACAAAAAACGAGAATTCGGAGTGATGCGGCAATGATGCCACCTAATCTTCCCACAACGGGCAGCTTATTAGCTGCTGAGATCCTATGCTCACGTGGCAACTGATATGTTGCGATTTCGGCGCTTTCCCTTGCTCGTCGAGATTGTCGGTCAAGAAAGAAGGTCTTGATAGAAATAAAGACCTCCGGGAACGTTGCTCCCGTCCCCCGGTTGACCCCGCCTCTTCCCCACGCCTCTGCCCTTTCCTAATTAAGAATGACCGCCACGTCACATGGCTCTGCAACGCGTCCGTTAAAGCGCGTGCCACGCGTATGTGCTGGAGCAGAGAATGGCCTATATAGCGAGCTATTCTTCTCTAAATTGCTCGAAAATTTGCATATAAATAAGT